>RHLP01000530.1:0-24634 GCA_003719405.1 Aspergillus incahuasiensis
CTAGCAAGAGCCTATATAGTAGTATGGTACTATATAACTTGCCCTGCTCCGGCGCTGATGCCTGAGGCACCCCAGGTGCCGACAACCATTAAGTTGCCGACGATGTCGACGCAGAGGGGCTATACTATCAGCAGCGCCCGATGGTTTGTGCGGCTCGCGATCAGCGAGTGGACGATGGAGGTGAGGAAGCCCAATACATAGACCGGGCAGATAATGAGAAGGGTTATGATGTGGCCAAAGCCAAGAGCAACTTCGTCACTCCCCGAGTCATCTGGCTGGTTCTCGTAGAGAAGGGCCCGTGCTCTGAATCCATCATGTCTTTGCCGTGGCCAAACCTGCCGGGCTGACCATTCCAAACGAACAACTCTCTCGAGGACAGATAGACGGTGAACAAGCCCCAGCCTGCCCACTCCCAATGTGCTGCAGGGGTATCAACGACAACATCCTGGTTCTGGCATAAGGATAGATAGACTGTATGGGATTGCCTCTAAGTACCTAAACTATGTCTCCAGACCACCAAATGGCAGCTGCCTCAAGTGCTTGGAGGCACCTAAGCCAAGTCTCCGTCCTTGCCGCACTCAACCTGCAGCCACCCCAACTCGGTCCAGTCTTCACTCTGCGGGTCCGGGGCGTCAGCGTCTATTTCAGCCTCGCCATTCGTGTCCCGATGCGCAGCAGGGGCCTTGGCTGGTTGATAAGGTGCGTCAAAGAAAGGGATTGACTCCACATTGAGCTGGATATCTTCAGCGTCACTCTCGGAGTCGGACTCGTCCTCATCCTCATTGTCATCCGTGTCTTCGTAATCCTCGTCATCACTCTGATCATCTTCCTCTGGCCATCCGTTCCGTTGATCTTCTTGGGCTTGCAGGAGTATCTCGTCCGCAAAGTCAAGCGTGCTTGGTGAGAAATGGGATAGGGTACGATCAACGAGGCTCCATTCCACGCCATTCCTCATCAGTGGCTCGCAGATATGATCATTGCCTGTCAGGGCAGCTGCGTGAAGTGCATTCCTACAGAAGCCACCGGTGGCATTGACCTCTGCGCCCCGTTCCAGGAGGAGCTCGACAAGCTCGTAGTTGCCAGAAACGCAGGCTGCCTGTAGGGCAGTCCCATACTTCCCTCCTTTCGCATTTATGTCCGCGCCGTACCTAAGCAACAAGAGAACCATTGGAATTGAGTCCGACCCCTTGGCTGCGGCCGCCTGCAGTGGGTATCCGTAAACGCCTCCTCGGGCATTCACGTCGGCCCCTCTTTTTAGTAATAGCTCGACAGTGAAAAGGTTGCAGCTGAGAACACCAGCCATCAGTGCAAAGCCATGTTTGCCGCCCCTCTTGTGTATATCAACCCCACGATTGAGGAGGTAGCGGACTATAACGCCCCATCTACTGATAGCAGCAGCCTGCAGGATATCGCCGTATCTGCCCTTGCTTATGTCGCCAATTTTGGCCCCATTCTTTATGAGGTAGCGAGCCATCGACAACTGACCCAGACGGCAAGCATACTCTACCGGCGAGCCGTGAAAGGAGTTGGCCATGTTGACATTGGCTCCCTTCTCAACGAGTAATTTGAGGATGTCCATATTCTCAGCTCGTACGGCTCCATGGACGGCAGTTGGAAAGTACCAGTTTCCCTCGAGGTTGACATCTGCGCCATATTGATCCAGTAGGACTGTGACAATCTCCTGCTCCCCCTCAGCAGCTGCTGCAATCAGAGGTGTTCCTCTGACGCCACTTCGTGCGTTGGGATCCGCACCAGCATCGAGAAGGATAAACCAGGCATCGTCATCCCTGTGGAGAATGCAGGACTGTAGCGGAGAGCCAAAGTGTCCTATGGGGAGATTAGGATCTGCCTGGTGGCGCCCGATCATTCTTTCAACCAAGGTCTGGCAGGACCCCCTGGTGGCAGCGCCAAGCGGGGTTCCAAACTCGCCACCCTGGAGGCTGTGAGAAGCCCCGTAACCATACAAGATGTTGAGGACTTCGTAGTACCCTCCTTGATATGCCGCTGCCAGCGCCGTTCCATAGCGCCCACAAACGATATTCGGATCCGCGCCTCGCTCGAGCAAGAGTTGGCAAGCATCAGGGTTGTTCCCGACGGATGCGGCTTGCAACGCCGTTCCGTACATGCCTCCCTGGGCATTGACCTCAGCCCCAGCGTCGAGCAAGGCCACCATGATGTCGCGGTCACCACCATAAGAAGAAGCGTGGAGCGCGTAGCCATACTCTTTTCCTCCGGCTCCGTTGACGTCGACCCCGTTTTGGATCAACAGTTTGACCATGTCCTCATGGCCATTGGCAGCTGCTGCTATCAATGCGCTACCACTGGTTCCCACCTTGGAGGCATTGACATCGGCACCGGCCTGGAGCAGAGCATTGGCGGCGTCGATTGCGCCCTGAGATGCCGCGGCCTGGAGACTTGTACCGTACAGACCACCAACTTCATTTACATCTCTCCCTGCGTCGATCAGGAGCTTCACGACGGCCTGATGGTTTTTAAAGCTCGCGGCCTGAAGCGCAGAGCTATACCTTGCATCGTCAACGTCATCGGAAAGATCTGCACCAAGACTGATCAATTTCTTGACCATGCCCTCGCTCCCGTTCAATGCCGCAACCTGCAGGGCAGTGACAACGCTGTTATCATCCTCCTTGTCAAGTGAGTCAATGACGAGGTTGACGTCGGCGCCGTTGTCAACCAGCAAGTCCACAATTCGATAATTCTCGCTATTGACTGCGAGTTGCAGGGGTGTGAAGAACCAGTCGTTCTTCACATTTACATCCGCACCGCGGCTTATCAGGTCAGAGCAGAGATCGTAGTCTTGTTTGAAAACAGCAGCCCCAAGCGGACAGCCACCACCCTCAGAGCCGCCGTCTACAACGGCGGCGACATCTGCACCTGCATCTAATAGGATGTTTATAACCTCGGCGTAGTCCTTATCGCTGAATATGGCGGCTATCAGTGGACAACCGTACTCGGCACCGTTCTCATAATTGACGTCCGCGCCGAGGCCAAGAAGACACTGTACTGTTTCAATGTGCGACTTTACTGCAGCGGCCTCCAGCGCGGTGCATTTGGGGTATGTGGCCATAGTACTGACATCGTCCATGTCGGCCCCCATCTCCACAAGGACTTGGACAACATTCGTGTATCCCTTGCGGGCAGCAACCATGAGCGCATTTGTCATCTCGTAATTATCTCCGGATGGGACACCCAAGTCGAAGAGAAGCTTCACAGTTTCGATGTGGCCGTTTTGAGCAGCACACACCAGAGCTGTCCCTCGATCACCAGCGGGTGCGTTGACGTCCACACCGGCTTCAGCAAGAATGGATATCACGGCATCATGCCCAGCGGCTGCCGCAACCTGGATACTGTTGCCATAATGCTCGTCAAAGAAGTCAACATCTGCTTCTGCTGCCAGGAGGCACTGGACGATCCCGACGTTGCCGGTGGCGCTGGCTGCATTTAGAGCGTTTCGGTGCTTGCCTCCTTTTGCGTTCACGTCAGCTCCAAGGTCGAGGAGTAGCTCAACCGCGTCCAGCCTTTCGGCCATACATGCAGCATACAGACTGTCAGACCCCTTGTCATTTTCATCGTTGACTTCTGCGCCACGTGCGACAAGCGAGCGAATCAAGTCCAGCATACCGAGCGACGCTGCAGCCATCAACGGACATCCAAGGCGTCCACCGAGTGCATTGACATTGGCTCCGCGATCAATCAGCAAATCAACCATTTGCATGTTCTTGCTCACAATGGCGGACGTGAGTGGGTATCCGTACCATCCGCCGCGCTTGTTCACATTCGCCCCATGGTCGAGAAGGAGCTGCACGGTTCGCATATGCGACTTCTCAGCTGCGGCTGCAAGAGGAGAGCCGTACCTCTGGCTAGTAACGTTGATGTCGGCACCGTGTTCGAGGAGTGTTGCGACAACCTGGTGACGTCCTTCAAGGGCAGCAGCTTGCAAGGACGTCCCTTGCTTACCACCTGTTGCGTTGGGGTTCACCGCATGCTGCAAGAGCAACTTCGTCACATCATCGTGACCGTTAGCCGAAGCGAAATATAGACAGTTTTCCAGGACCTTTGGCTCGATTGAGCTGCAACGCTCAAGGATCACCCCGACAGCTTCTGAGTATCCAGCAAACGAAGCGGCTTTAATCGGTTCCACGGTACTGAGATCTGGGTCGCTTTCTAGCAGCGCCAGAACAATCTGCGGCAGGCCAAACAGCGAGGCAAAGTAGAGAGGAGACCCATCAGACCGGGGAATGCTTGGTCGTTGTCCGGAGGCTTTATGCAGATACCGATAAATGTGGCACCACAAGCCGTAGTTCTCTCTTTCGTTATCACTGAGCTCTAAAAGCCGCATTGTCAAAGCGAATACATCGTCGTTGCCCTCGCCGAGATGGGCATGATGGCCCCATCCTTGGACCGCATATCTCAAGAACTTGTACTCGTCGAAACGTTGCAGTAGCTGATCGCCCGACTCTTCGTAATTTGTGGAAAAGTCATCATAGCACAAGTAGGTCAGACACACACGGGCCAGCTCTGCATGGACCTCACCACATCCCACCCAGAAATGAGGCATCAGCGCTTTGATATGTTCGGAGACGAGGAACTCCTTTACGGTATAGTGTGCCAATGCAACGTATCCATCGGGAGAAATTATAACCAGACTTCCACAGAGCTCAATGACATCCTCTGGGTCCGTAAAGACAGCGTCGAAATCGAATGAATCCTCTGCCGCCTCTGGATCAATACTGACACACTCGGCTAACTCGTCTAGTGTCAGATCCCGAGTCCCGCGGACTAACCATCTCAGCAATCTCTGGACCGGAGCCACCTCGTCGGCGCATTCGGCGTCTAGCTTCCGCAAGATTCTGATGTACGTGTCGTGCAAGGTCTTGGGGAGATCGTCCAGTGCATTCCGAATAGCTCGGTCGTTGCGCAGTTTGCACAACTGGTCTATTTGACACTTTACCCACTGAAACATACCATGAGCGCCCTGAATGAGAGTCACGCAAATTACCTCCTGTAGCTTTGGGTCTCTGAGTTTCAGCTTCTTTGCTTTGATCTTGGAGGACACTTCCGATCGGATGTATAGCTCGATGTCGCCGGCAATATCGTCAGGCTCGATGGAAGTGTGCGGCAGGTCTTCATACGTCCGCGCAATATCTATTTCATGGCGGCTCGTCACAAGCACCCTGGCGCATTTGCAGGTCTCTGCGATTCTCCTGAACGCGTATGCCACACACTCTCTGTCTTCGGTCTCATCCAGTGCATCGACAACTATGTATAACTCAACGAACGAGTCGGACACAAAATCACTGAAGTTATTCAATAGCTCGTCAAACTCGGGAGTGTAGGCGGGGTTCTCTTTGTACTGCTGCCCGAGGAAGGTAAAAAGCCGACCGAGGACTGATTGATTCCGCGCCGCAAGCGTCGACAATAAGGTCGATAAGATGGTGGTTGGAGACTGTTTCTGCTTGTCCTTGTAGTCGCAGTAGAAGTATGCCAGGCCTGTGCCTTGATCCTCCTTGTGCTGTCGCAGCCAGTCAATTACCGTCGATGCTAGGATAGTCTTTCCAGCACCGGCTAGAGGTTGTCAGATGCAATGATACGCAGCGAAGATTGTGGACTTACGTATTGCATGCAGCCAAAGGAATGAGTTGTCGGCTGAGAGCCAGTCATGGAATGGACCGCCATCGACAAACCATGCACCAGTTCCAGCTTGACGCAGTTTAGTGGCCGAGTTATGATTCGCAGCGGCATTGACCGGTGATAGCCACTGGTTTAATTGGGTAACTTTCTGCTGGTCAATGTAGTCCGTCATCTTTTTCTCTCGTGATTCCAGCTTATCCCAGCGAGAGGCCTGTAGCTTTCGCTCGTCTTCTGCTTTGGCGCGCCCCTCATTCGCGAGCTCCTTCTCAGCGAGGTCCACCTCCTGCTCTATGCGTGACATGGATCCCTTGATTCGTTCAATAATATCCCCAAACTGGGCCGTGAATGGCTTCCAAATCACCTTCCACGCCGCTCGGAGGCTGACAGACGCCGCACTGAGTAGTCTGCCGGAAGTGTGGTCACCTTTCCCCTGCCGGAATACTGCTCGCGCCTTGGTACAGAACTCCAGGATGGCGTGGAAGATGTTGACCATTGACTCTGTCAGGACCTCATTGTCGGGGTACAGTCGCGGATACCGACGAAGACGAGTGAGATTGTACCCAATCTCCTCGAACATCCCCGACAACTTGTCAAAGTACTCGCTATAGTCCTTTGCAATTTGGAGGACAACTTTGCAGCCACCCCAAATTGGTTGCATCAGCGAGACTGAGCCTGCAATGGCCTCCAAAGCTCCGGAGAAGCGCTCGACACCCGTGACAAACGATAGGATGTTGGGCGCTATGCGGCGCGATATCGAGTCTTTGCTATGTTTATTGTCAACATCGACTAGATCATTGATGAGCTTTTCCGACGTGTCTGTTGCTTGGAATAACAGCTTCTCGTCTGTGCTGAGCTGTCCGACAAACGCTTTTGCCGCGTCTCGACAGTCATTTTGGATGGTGCTGCAGGGATAGTCAGCGATAATCGGAAAAGGGCGTACATGTCGTACCTTGTGTCCCTCATTTTCTGGTTACTCCGGGGTACCCTGGGAATCTAGGGACCACGGTTGAAGGGCAAAGGAGGGGCACAAGTGCGGCTGAACGCTGGAGCGAGGCTGAGCCCCGTTTGGGAATGGATTAGCTTGGCATTCGTATAGTTTCAAGGGCCTAGACTCTGCTATAGGTGTGCTATTGCTGGAAGCTACAAAGTGATCTTTCGCCTTGACAGAATCGCGCATCCCTCGTTCAGTTGATCCCACGCATGGGCCTCCATGCAGGCCTGGCGGCTCAGTCGCACTGCTGGCGCCGTTCGCTCGCGCATCTCGCGCTCGTACTTGTCAATGGCTGCTTTCTGCCCCCCACCGGCGTGGATATCAGCGATTGCTTCGACGAGATGGAAAATATCAAGGAGCCCGTGGTTTGCTGCTTCGCCGCGATCTGATCCAGTTAGTATAGTAGTTATAGACACGGGATGAAGAACTTACACATCACCATTGCATGCGCGGCATCACTAGCAAGAGTGACTTTGCCGTCACTACTGTCCCATGGAAGACATTCCCAATCCGCGAGACTCACTTCAATGACCGGTGTTTCGTTTGGTATGCGCTGAATTGTCTCGTAGAGGAATGGGACGAACCCAGCTGCTCGGCTCTTCATCGTTGCGAGTCTTTCTTTATCTGTTCCAGGGACTTCGTCCTCGGGTGCCTTGACTGGCCAAGACAGGTTGATTTGCACGCGCCATAGCCCATTCTGATTGTTCTCTGGCGTCTCTAGAATCGAAAACCAGAAATAGACACCAGTCTCCGGATGACAGCCTTGGAAAAGCAACGGGTCCATACTTCGAAGCGGAGCGACCTCTTCCGTCGTCAGCTCAACCGCAACTCCGATAAACCGAACTGGAAGCTGGACATTGCGGTAAGCATCAGGTCTAAGGAAGCGCCGCACGATAGACCGACTGCCTTCAATACCGACAATCAACTTGCCAGCGACGTATTCCTTGTCCTCTGAGCCAGTGTCAAACACAAGATGTGGCCTCCCACCATCCCCAATGACAAGCCCCTCCACGCGTTTACCCCAGTGTACATGCTCCTCGATGCCGACAAGCAAAGCCCATCGCATCTTGTCTCGATTCACCCGCCAGCGCTTCGAGGGCGGAATCTTGAACTTCGGCTCGCCAGTCGCAAGGTTGATGAAGAGGAAGTTGCCGTTGTCATTGCGAGCGACTTCCGGGTCGACCTGGGCGTCTTCGATTCGTTTCAGCGTCTCATCGGGGAGGAGGGCTTGGAGGTACTGCAATGCCCAGTGCAGTGTTATTGCCCATCCTTGGCCGCGGCTGTCGGGATGGGGGTCTCGCTCATAGATCTCAAAGGAGATGTTCCTCTGCGAGTGGCATCATTAACAATATATCCATCGCTGAGCAGGATAAAGAAAGAGAATAAATACCCGCTTGAGAGCCTGGCCGAGCGTGAGGCCGACTATGCCGGCGCCGACGATTAGGACCGGCTCCATTCTGACTTGGGCCTGGAAATAAGAGGGAAAAGAGACAGAAGAGAGTACGCGGATTGAAGGTGCGTGAAATACAAAGTCAATCTGTAGAGTGTCCTGATAGGAAGGGGCTTGAAAATAGGAGGAGAGAGAGAGAGAAGAGGGTAGGCCAGACGGAAGGTGCGTGGAATACGAAGATGATTTCCCGCACTGCACTGATAGCAAGGGGCCGATGGAGTCGCACCGTCGCATAGATAAAGCGCAAGGACAGTCTGTGTATCTTTATAATCACCCCAAGCCTCCTTCGTTACCACCAATCGAACTCGCAGCAAGAACCTACCACAATGGCCGCCCATGAGTCGCTCAACCCCATCGATCCCTTTGTGCTGCCTCATCTCGACCCCGCGTTTGTCGACCTGTACAACACTCACGTCGCCAACACCCCCAACAAACCCATCGACCTTGCCATCCTCCGATCCAAGTACTCAGTCCTCTACTCGTACGGAACTGCCCCAGCGCCAGAACCAGCCCGCGTTTACGATTCCACCGTGACCGGCCACAATGGCGACGCGATCCCATGCCGCGTCTACGAGCCTGATTCCCCAGGGCCATGGCCTGTTCATCTTGACTTCCATGGCGGTGGTGCGTACATTCCTCAACTCGCATTCCCAACTCGCATTCCCAACTCGCATTCCCAAAGAATCGAACAATGCTGATGGTCGATGGGAAGCACAGGCTGGGGCCTCGGCGACCTCGACACCGAAGCCCACATCTGCAAGCACCTCTGCGTGAAAGCCAACGTCGCCATCATCGACATCGCATACCGTCTCGTCCCCGAACAGCCCTTCCCAATCGGAATCCAAGACTCCTTCGCGGCCCTGCAGGACATTCACTGCACCGGCTTAGAGCGGTTCAACATCGACCCAGCCAGAATCTCGCTTGGCGGCGTGTCGGCAGGGGGGAACATAGCTCTTGTATGCTGTCACCTTGCGCGAGATCAAGGAATCCCAATTAGACTTGCCGCTGTCGGGACACCTGTGATCGACGACATCTCTCGGTACGAACGCGCAGCGGAATCGCCGTTCGCGTCAATGCAGGAAATGGAGCACGCGCCCACGCTGAACTGGGCGAGATTGAAGTGGTTTGATACGCTCAAGTGGAAGTCTTTATCCGAGGGTCTTGCGACCGCGGAAAAGCAGATGGAGGTGATAGGGTGGTGGAAAGATCTCCTCTCAGCACCGGATTACTCGGGGCTCCCCAAAACCGTCATCTACACGGCTGGGTGTGATCCGCTAAGAGACGAGGGCGAGGCGTATGCGCGGAAGCTGGTAGAGGCTGGGGTTGAGGTTGTGCAGAAGCGGTTCCACGGGGTGCCGCATCCGTTTATGCATATGGATAAGGGTACGTCTCTTCTCTCTCCAATTTGTCGTACGGCGGTGGTGGTTCTGACGCTGACTTGATTTCCAGATCTATGGCAGGCGAGAGAGTTCATCGATCTAACCGCGGGACATATTAAGGCCGCTTTGCATGGCTGAGAGAGTATAGCGATGAGGACGAATCTTATAGATGATCATTTGTTTCGTCCTTTCAATCTTCCTTGCTTTTCGTTCCAAACAACCTCTTCGCACAGTCAATTTTTATCGAACTGTAATCATGCACTGCATGGCTCACTGAAGGTCCGTATAGTATAACAGCTAATCATCGACAAACAAAAGCCAGTTTGAGCAACAAACGATGTAAGACCCTAGCATAAACAGCAAGACCACAGCCCTAATAAACATATCTGAACTCCTTGTTCTCAGTATCCATTTCAGTCTGTCTCTTGCTCGCCAGTGTAGCCTCCAGCTTACTCTGTGCCGGGGCACCAAGACGATCCGCACGACTGTTGCGCAGCCCATAGACTCCACGAAGGGCGGTAGAGATGACGATGGCTGCGGCATTGACGGCAACGAGCGTTATCTTCGCCGGGGTATATCTATCACGCAGTTAGGTCTTGATGTGGGGCGAATAAGTAACCCCAAGACGCCTACCCTGGTGCATCTCTGGCCTGGAATGTCTGCGGCCCGATGATATTGGCTACGCTAAACGCGGCGGAGATGAGTGTTGTTCCGGCGATTTTCATTGTATAGCCCTTGTAGTTTGCACCGGTCCAGGCGAAGATCAAAGCAAGGGGCGCAACGGTCTGTCCATTCTGTTAGTCAATGGCAGCTGCAAGCGAGAAACATTTAACGTACCGCATTGACAAGGTAAATTCCCGCCAGACATCCAGGCTGGTTAGTCGTTGGCAAGAAGCTCATCAAGCACGATCCGAGGAGCGTCGGAACGAGCAAAATATCGATCGAGAGCCAGCGGGAGTATCCCTTCGCGATCCCATAGGTAGAGGCCATTGTCGATATAATGCTAACAACCCCAGAAGGCATGTTAAGCAATGCACTCTCTTTAGAGGAGTATCCGAATCCCTGGATAAGAATTGACGAGAAGGTGGTGATGACTCCACTGGGTATGGTGATCAAGATGGTCAAGAGGACGAGCAGCCACGTCTGCAGGTCCCCAAAAACCTCGACAAGTGCCGTCCAGCGGAAAACCTTTTTCCCAACGCCGGCCGAGTCGAGCTGCATACGCTCTGCGATACGAGCCTTCTCCGCGGTAGATAGAAACGACGCCTTTTCAGGTGTTTCAGGGAGGAAGAAAAGAACCAGTAAGGCAACGAGCAAGTTCACAATACCGATTACAACGAACATAATACGCCAGCCTGCCCAACTATCAGCAGGAGCATGCTGGGCGCCAAAGGAGATCAAGCCGCCGACGATCTGCCCGACACCGAGGCCGCAATACCAGAAGCCAAAGCGCGGTGTTGCTTCTGCGCGGGTGTACCACATGCTCGTATACAGAGTCAGGGAGGGCGCTATTACTGCTTCCATCATCCCGAGCAGCGTTCTTACCGCGACGATGCCGGCGTAGTTGTGCGTCGCGGCCGAGCAGCATAGCAGGATACCCCAGATGAGCACGTTGCAACCGAGGACTTTGCTGATCGCGTATTTTTGTAAGAGGATCCCTGTAAATCAGCCTCTTGTCCCATGAAAAAAGAAGAGAAGCATACCTTGCGGGACTTCCGCCACGGCGTAGGCGATGTAAAAGGCAGTGGCCAGCCAAGAAAAATCGTTGCCTGACATACCCAGGTCTTTTTGCAAGCCCATGATGTTTGCATACTAATGCTCGTTAGTCGAAATTCGGGATTGATAAGACCGTAACTCACATTCAAAGATACCTTATCAAGGAATTGGAGAAAGTAGGTCAAAAACATGACCGGCAAGATACGCCAATCGACCCGGCGCAGCAGGGCCCGGTCGGACGGCTCCATATCGCCAACGGTGCAGTCAACCGAGGACTTCCTTTCGTGTTCAGCGTGCATTTTGGTATCCAACAAGGTCATGCAACCGTTGCTAGAAGTGAAGCAACCCGACGTGGAGCATATAAGCCGTTGGTTATCATGGGCGAGGTGACTGCTTATCTCCGTCGCATAGATAATCCCCCCCGCATTATCAACAGGGATAGCTGGTCCAGTCAGCGCGAAAGAAGCAGTCGATCCTCGTATCTCATACTGCCGGTAGGCGCCGAGCTGGCTGGGCCAATTGCGCCTGGCCTGTCGGACACTTGATCGCCGTGTTCCCATGACCTGCAACCGGAACCGCGCAATATTTATACAATCAGAAATATACCCTTACATATCCCTGACGTCAAGGAAAATGCCTGCAAGAACAGATAAGCCACTGCAAATTGCCATTATTGGCGCCGGGCTTGGTGGTTTGGCCGCGGCCATTGCGTTACGTCGTCAGCACCATCAGGTCACCGTCTATGAGCGCCATGATTTTGCCGGAGAAGTCGGTGCCTCGTTGAGTGCGGCTCCGAACGGCTCCAAGTTTCTCGAGCGATGGGGTGTTGACATCCACGGCGCGAAACCGGTATTACTCTTCCGTGAACCAGCCAGCGAAGTATCTGACCGGTTCAGGTTATACTGAAAAAGCTCATTATGCATGAGTGGGGGACAGGAAAAGTGCTGAACGAGTTCGGGCTTGGTGACTATAAAGCGAAATTCGGGACTGTAAGGTGTATTCGTCGGGTCCAATTTGAACAATCGCTGATGAATACAGGATTATAACAATTTCCACCGCATCGACATCCACAATCAACTTCTGAAATCCGCCTTCGAGACACCAGGCGATGGACCAAAATGCGTGCTCAAAATCAACCACAAAGTAATTCAAATTGAGGCAGAAGCTGGAATTGTTCATTTTGACAACGGCCAAACAGTGACTGCCGATCTAATAATTGCCGCGGATGGCATCAGGGTATAACATCGATCCTGATGTTTCCAGCGCCAGAAGACGCTAATGCTGGGCTTAAGTCCCTTAGCAGAGACCAGATCGGTATAACGCCGCAATTTGAAATGTCCACCTCTTGTTGCTATCGCTGTATCATAGGCGCCGACAAGCTGCGCGCGCTTGGGCTGGATGACTATATCAACAACCAAGCGATCGAGTACTGGGGCGGGTTTGGGATCAATAAAGTTGTCATGTCACCATGCAGCGACGGCGATATCGTCAGCTGCTACTGCTTCTATCCGTCAGAGCGAAATAATCTGCGAGAAGACGGGTGGAATATCTCATCTTCACCACAGCAGCTTCTCGAAACCTTCCCTGATCTAGATCCGAGGGTGCGAGCGCTGATGGCAAATGCCGAGGATGTCAAGATGTGGCGATGTGAGACCCCAGTTTCCATTGGCATAAAAAGAGGAAAGAGGCTAAGAGGTCAGTGTATCGCCATCAACCATACCCATATTGGGCGAAAGGAAAGGTATGTCTCCTCGGAGACGCTGCGCATCCCATGATGCCAGACCAGTCGCAGGGCTCGTGCATGGCGTTTGAAGACGCAGGCGCCCTAGGGTTGGTTTTCCATCGTGGATTTCGGCAAAATTACAATCTAGAACGGGGTCTCGAGTTGTACGAAAAGCTGCGTAAGCCTCGCGCAACGCGGGTGCAGGAGGCGAGTTTCCGTGCGAGGGAGGACTTGAATGAGCGGATTGGCTGGTCCTCTTCTATGGATCGACCTGGGAAGCTGACGATTGAGGAGGTTTGCGGATATGATATGGATAAGCATCTGGCGGAGCTTTTAGCAAATGCGGATTAGAACGACCAATTAACCACACTCAGACAAAGACAAAGCTAGGGAATTGTGAATATCGAACAGATGCCCAATTGCGTTCCACATTTTGTGTCCATAGCGTCTCTAGTAATTGTCGCGCTTGTCTTATGTGCCCGAATCCCAGGATACTGTCCATGACTGTCAGCCGCTCCTTGATTAGCATACGCCTCTCGATGTCGGGGAGACTTGCTCCAACAATCACTAGCGGAAACAGTAGACTGCCTTCGGTTGGACTGCCGTATGGAATTCGCAGGATAGCCTTCAGAACGTTTGCAATCGCTAGCCTGACATTCGGATGGTCCTCATTGTACCCTTCGACGACCTGATGCAGACGCAGGCGGATGGTCCATGCAAAAGCTGTTGTGGCGTAATAGTTCTCATCCTTTGAGCTCCGTAAATATGCATCCTGCTCTTCATACCCTCGGCACCATTTTTCCAGCTGGCTAGAGAGACGTCCTGCTGCTGCGCGAAAGCCGATCTCCGACAATTCATCAACCCGCTTCTTTCGCTGGGAAGCCAAGAGGTTCACCATCCCAATGAAATCGAGAAGTGCCGGATGCACACCTGATATTGCACGTTTAGGCGACAGAACCGAGCATAGGGAAGAGTGGACCGTCGGCGGGTGGGATAAGTCCTTCGAGCTAGCGAGATCAGAGAGGCTTGTGCAGCCTCGGAGGGGTGGTCGGCAACGTGAGATTGTTGACATGGAATCGAGGTAATGGAACAACTCGAGGCAAAATTTTCCATTAGTTGTCTCCTGCAGGGTCGCGACGTCAGTCGATCGGAGCAGAGCACTGGCTGCTTTCAAATGCCACTTCCAAGCTCTAGACTTTGATTCGAGAATCTCCGCAAGGCAAAGAAGAAGAATTGTAGTGCATGTCTCCAATACTGCGTTCGTCTCATTTAGGAGCATGTTTACCTGTGATAAAGCTGTTGTGCCCATTAGCTATGGTCTTATGTTGCCAATGCGCAAACAGAAAACATACCCCTTCCCCGACGAGCCAGAGCACGGCGCCAAATATCCGGGTAGATGCGTTTCCAGTGACTGCCGCTCAGGACCAGTACCACACTGGTCACCATGTCGGATACGGCAGCCATGGGGAGCAAAATGGTGAGGAACGGATTCTCTTCTGGCTCGGCTGAGCGTGATAGAGCGCGAGATACGACGTGAAAATAATGGTTAAACAAGGACCGGTCGTCATCTGTCCGAAGATGCTGATTTAAAGGCCCCTGTACAGAGTATCTCGACGGACTAGGGACGGCCATCTTCGAGCTAGGCGATAAAGGCTCAATCAAGGAGGTTTCTTCATTGGTCGAATTGTCGGGGGAAAGGACACTGGTCGGGTTCGGTGACGGCACAGGAATCAAGGCGACATCGGGGTCAAGACGGGGTGATGAAATATCTCCAGGAGAAGGCGAATTCGGCTTCCAAACGCAGGAAAGATCCAGCCGGCGGCAATCGCTGCATACAGGACGCGTCTCATCACACTTCTTCTTCCTAACTCGCAATCAACACATAACAGCGACCGCGCATAAATGTCAAGAACCAACCGAGATCTACAGGAGAAGCATCCTCCGCGCGATCGAGTTGCTCGTGGGCGACGAGACACATGGAGTTTCTTCCCGGGCGTCTGAGGTTCACAGAGGTGGCCTAATCCTGGTGATCTCGATAAGACGAAGACTTGTAGCTGCTGCTGGAATAGAAACTCACGGGCGCATCGAGAGCATGGCACAGATCCGTCGCAGCGTTGTTTCTGCAGTGGTCAGCATCGCTGCCTCAAATAACGCGGCAAAGTTGACCAACAGTATGGGCGCAACGAGAACAAACGTGACTAGAGGGCATGGCGAGGGACTGTTGAGTGGGCACATACGGGGTACAAGATGAGATCGAGAGGACGAGAAGTGGGAACTTGGGAGGTGGAGTCTTTCTCAGGAGCGGGCATTGACCTAGATAGGAGATGATGCGTTCTTGCAGTTGGAGACCTCCAGCCCGCGGTGGCCCAAGCTTCACCTGTTCTTTGAGCGACCTCTGGGGTCCTATAGCCACCATAACGCTATTCAAACAGGTAAACCTCTCCCTCAAAAAATACATCGGCAAAAGCCTTGTGGAATTACACTTGCGTGGTGTTATCTAGACAGATCTGCTTGTTCAAGGGGAAACGGCGCCAATTTCCATCGGACCCGGCGAGTCGGGAAACAACTTTGCTTCCTAACGCTGCTGAAATATATATAGATGGCTTCAGCGGATGTAGCCTTTCCGCACGAGGCGCACAATCATAACTCTTCGCAAGTATCTAGGGGTTTCAGAACGGTCTACCCTACTGGATTTTTAATTCTACGCTTTAATTCTTGGTCTATTTTCAAAGCATTAGCGGTTGCTGAGAGCGAGTCAAAGAAATATAACGAGCATGCTTGCTAGCGGCACTTCTACTCCGCAAGTGCCGACGGGGCTGTTCACCTTGGGCTGGCCACGCAGTTGAAGTTCGAGGACCCACCGACTATCTGTATGACATGACATATTGCTGCCGCGGCTTCTGAGGTCTCGAGTCTCGACTTGCTAACTTTGATAAGGCGAAACGAGAAGTCACTGGGCTTTAGAATCAGAGAAACGAAAGCCGGTGTGCCTCAAAGTACGCCGCCGCGTTTGACGGGCGTCTGGCGTATGGATGGGCTTTATCGTATCCTTATCTTCGTAGCTATCTAAATGGCAAGAGGCATCCTTTGTAGGCAGGCGGCTGATTCAAATTGCCGGAGGCCGTTGATGTGGAAGTGAGTGTGGCCGATCCTGAAAAGATTCGAGCCCCTGGCGTCTAGCATGAGCTGAGTGTTGTACCCGACGTTCGAACCCTTTATTGCCGCTGTGGGCGCCTTGCATCGCACTACTCCGTAGGTTCGCGCTCGGTGGGCTCGTGGCGGAGGTGGACTTGGGGATTCGCAATCCTCAATCCGCACAGGGCTCGTCTTCGGGGGAAATATCACGGTTCGGATCTCGAGGGACTTTCCGCACTAAGCGCCTGGACTATCTATGACCCTTGCTCGCCCTAAGCAGATTAGCAGATAGACGCGGCTGTTGGGCAGAAGCGGCGTACTTGGCTAGCATCTTGTGTTCCCCGTTCTAGGGGCAAAATCTGAGATTCTGGAGAACCCAGCGGGCTGGGACGGACGAGGACGAATCAGCAAGGGGAGATGACCCATCAGATCAGATCTGGAGTTCGCCTCCAATGTCCAGAAGGCGAAGACACCGAATGAAGAGCGGGATATAAGAGCCCGGCCTACCAGAGGCGGAGGAAGGAAATGCCGGAGTGACCCGCACGTGCAGGAAAATCACGGAAGGTTCTGCCGCCAATCGGCGCTGGCTTCCGCGGCTCTCAAGCCTCGACAACTTCAATTTTCAGGCCGAATATTGGGTCAACCGCTGTCACCCCTCGTCTAAGGCGAGGCGGCTCGTTTCTCAACTCTAGCCGCGATTCCTCAGAGATGGGTGGCTTCTTTCACAGATGGGACGCTTGTCTCCTGCCCTTCTCCCCGCGTTCGCTGTGCCATGCGATCGAATAAGCGCCCCCGCCCAGCGGGCAACCATGCTGTGTTTCGCGTCGTCTCCTTCCCCGGTCCTTCATCGGCCATGTCTGAGCCACCCACAGTGCCTTCGCCTACGATAATGCAACACGATCCAGCATCGCCAATGACCCCTTCCGAACCTGCGACGCCCGGCTCCAAGATCGCCATTCCCCGCGTCTCCCAGCTTCGAGCGTACGGCAACCGACGCGTCAAGAGAGCCTGCATTGAGTGCCGCAAGCAGAAGACAAAATGCAACGGACAAACACCATGCGGTCGCTGCGTCAGTTTCAACATGGAATGCACCTATATGGATGGGAAGCGAGAAGTCACCGAGAAGCGACTGCAGGACTTGGAAAAGCAGGTGCAGGCCTACGATCGGTTGTTGCAGGAACTCCAACCCCGCCTGGACAATCAGGACAAGGACCTCATCACAAAGACCCGGGCTCAGGTATGTCAGAACCTTCTTTCGCTATTGTTGCTAGCCACGACTGTGAGTACGGGAATCAGCCTAACTTGAACAGTTTCCGAGTCCAGAGCTAGACCCCGTGAACGCCGACCATTCCTCCCACCCCACCACGCACCCTCAGATCCGCTCCTTCGGTATCGAGTACATCCAAGAAGACTTTCACAAGGACAAGGGCTTGCAAGCCATTGGATTTATGGGCGGTCCCTCGGAGATGTCCTGGATCAACGAGCTGTACCAAGTCCTCGAAAAAGACACCCCCTTTTTAGACACCGAGGTGTCGAACAAATCGCAATCCCTCACATCGGTCTGTTATTTCCTTGATGATGAAGAACTGGTCCTGGACCCGAATATCGATCCGTACGGACGACCGCCGCGTCATATTGCCGACCAACTGCTCGACTGCTATTTCTTTACCGTCCACCCCTCCTTCCCGATCATCGCCAAGATCCCGTTCATGCAGCAGTACGAGATGTACTATACGCGGACCGATATACAGCCAACGAAGCGATGGCTCACAATTCTCAACCTGGTTTTTGCGCTGGCTTCCAAGTTTGCACAGCTGGTTTCAAAGCCATGGGTCTTGGAGGCGGACACTCCGATGACTTGTTTCACGAGAGCCCGCAAACTCAACTACAGCGAGAGTCAGCTGCTGGAACATCCGAACCTTCAGCAGGTCCAAGTTGAGGGATTGACAGCGTTTTTCTTGATGGCGATCGGCCACATTAACCGCTCCTGGAGAGCCTGTGGTGTTTCTGTTCGATCAGCCATTGCACTGGGTGTTAATCTGCGCAGCGAGAGCAAAGAGACGTCCAACCTTTCGAAAGAGATCAGATACCGGGTTTGGTGGTCACTCTATACGCTCGAGAATACTTTGTCAATCATGACCGGCCGGCCGACGAGCGCTCCGGACAAGTACAGCACGACGCCACTACCCATTCCTTTTGATGAAGAACAGTTCCGAGAACCGGTAGCAGCGCGTCTGCTCACAGACTTCAGAACGCGCACTGACTACATGCAGGGGTTGACTTCTCAGCGGCGGGCCAGTCCCGTTGTATGGAATTCACCTCGAATGAGCCATCCGGTTTTCGGGCAAGACTCGCTGCCGAGTGCGATGGATATCTCGCCGAGCAACTCCTTTTACTTTTTCTACTTTGTGGATCTCACCGTGATCATGCGTCGGGCTATTGACTCCCTTTACAGTCCCGGGTTTGCACGCAGGCCGTGGCTGACCATCAGCGCATCCATCATGGACCTGGTTCAGGAGACCGACGAATGGCTGAGCCGCGTCCCTACTGTATTTCAATGGAGGATGAGCCATCCCTCCACTCATTTCGAGCGTCAACGATGGAGTTTGGCGTTCCGATTCTACAGTTTACGCATCGCTCTCAGTCGGCCATCGCTTTGTCGTTCCGAGCGCCAGCGGTCTCCCAACGAGGCGTCAGCACTGAGCCAGCAACGCATCGCAAGGATCTGCATCGACTCTGCATGCGAGCTACTCGATCTACTACCCGATAAGCCGGACGCGTACTGGCTCGTTCAGGTATCGCCGTGGTGGTGTGTTTTGCATTACTTCATGCAGTCGATCACTGTGCTTTTGATCGAAATGGAGTTCTGTGTTCGATTCCATGCCGATGGAGCATCGCATATCACTCTACACCTGGAGAAGGGTCTCGACTGGCTCCATAACCTAGGAACAATCAGCGTCCCTTCTCGGCGCGCATGGGAAGTCTGTAACAGTATCTACAACCGCCTTTTCTTCGGGCCGGGCCCTCGAGCGGCTATGCTGTCAGACGTTCGCATGTTCTCGCCTGAGGGAGAGTCGCGCAGCTCCAGCCTCACCTCGCCCACAGCCCTTTCTCCAGCTTTCGAAGCGGCAGAGTTCACCGACGGAAGGTCATTCGGCGAGCCATTCCCGAAGCTGCCGCATAACATGACGGTTCATCCATCCATCCAGACGCCGTACGACGACATCCCGCTCTACAAAAACCCAAGCTAGATTCCTATCAGGGATAAATGTAAAATGGGTATCAATTTATTTTATCTGCTGTGTCTGACACGGTCTATGAACAAGACTATCATGGCTGCATAACTCCTACGCCCACGAACCGCGTTGGTCAAGTCCTAGTCTAATCTAGAACACCTTGACACCACCTAGGAAGTTATCGCCTCCGAGTCCGAAACCCTGGGACCAGCCCTCGCCGGACTTCCTCGCCTTGGCGATCTTCCAGAAAAGCGAACCCTGCATCATCAATTAGCGCTGCATCTAAAAAATACCAATAGCATGGCATAGAACATGTTATGAATGGATAATAACATACATCATACACGCCGAGCAAGTCGTCCTTGTAGATCTTGCCTTCCTTCTGGATAAGCAGCCACGTTGTAACCCACTCGAAGAATGCCGCTCCCCACTGTTTTCTCATTAGCAACCGCGTCACGTGGATGAGGAGAGGGACTGAAGAAATAAGACCTACCCCGAACGGATCCGCCGCATTGCGGTTCCCATGCATCATATTAAACAGCTCCGAGAAAGTCAACGCGCCATCCCGATCCCCATCATACTTCGCAAACATATCCTCGAAATGCTGCTGCACAAAGCGGCCCTCTGCATCGTAGGTGCCCGAATCAGAGCCATGCTTCGCCTTGTAGATGGAGCCGACGTAGACGCGGAAGCGGGGGTCCGGGATGAACGAATGCGCGAGGCGCGTGGGGTACGAGAAGTTCAGGTTGATGATCAGGACGGCCAGGAACGAGAACAGCATGTTGAAGCCCAGGTCGCGGAAGCCGCGGTAGGTGTCGTAGGGGTAGATCTGGCCGTCGCGGTCGCGGTCCCAGAAGAGGACGTGTTGTTGCATGGGAGTCTGTGCGGTTCGTTATTAGGGCTTTCTAGAGTAATGGGGAGGGGTACGGCGATGAGTAGGAAGGAGTTGGACGTACGAATTCGTGGAACTCCTTCATCGAGCCCTCGGAGGTGTCGCCCTCGACGACGTTGGTCCGCGCAATGCCAGCTTTGTCGGAAGTGTCCTTGGCTGGGACGCGCTCGGATGTGACAGCGCAGTGCTTGGATGTGACGGAGACGTCGGCGTCCTTCTTATCCTGGTCCTGCTCCTGTCGTTGCTCCTGCTCCTGCTGCTGTTGTTGTTGTTGCTGCTTGTCTTGCTTAGAGTCCTTCTGCTTCTTGCTAGCCTTAGGCTTATCGGCGTCCTTCTTAGCCTCGTTCTTCGTATCCTTCTTCGTCTCTCCCTTGCCGCCCTTCTTGTTAGCCTTTGGTTTCTCAGCGTCCTGCTTCTTCAAGCCTGAGTCTTGCTTTGAATCCTTCTCGGCACCGGCACCGGCATCGTCCTTAGTGGAGTTGGCGTTTAAATCCGAATTCGACCGCGAGGTATTGGTGCTGTCGTCCTTAGTTGAACCGTCCTGCGTCGAAGGCTCGCTGGAATCCGAGTCTGGGACGCCATTGTCCTTCAGCTCGTGGCCCGGACGGTCACCCTTAGTCAGGGCCTCCTTGAATGACTTGGCGTCGGGAGGCATAGTCTGCTCGGGTTCGACGGGGTCAGGGACATTATCATCATCAGGCTTTGACTCCGGGGCCTTGGCCTCAAGCGGCTTTGCGTCGGCGGCGGAGGGGTTTACCGATTTTGGCGGAGCGGTGGTGACATGGGGACCAGGGGATTGTGAGGAAGGCATAGTAGTACTGTTGTTGGTGGTGGGTGTTGGTGGATGGGTAGTAGTGTAGTTGGAAGGGGGAGGGTAATTGGAACGTCGTCCTAAGTAAACTCTTGAGAGTTCAGGGGAGTGCAGGCTGCAAGGTATATATACCCTGCCGGGACCGGCCATAGTAATATTAATGATGGAATGGCAGTGGCTTGGAAGTGGGAGTTTCACGATGGCAGCTGCAGTGGGCCGGCCGCCGGGCAGCCAACAAGCAGCGACGCGATGCTGATGATGATGTAAATACGCACGATGGGCAGAGCCAAACATGTGAAGATCGGCATGTGAATACCCCGTCGGGCGATGATTATCAGGGCAGGTGGGATGTTGCTAATGGGCCATGATAGGAGGGCGATGTCTGGTGCGATCCGTGGATTCCGGCCCACGTAGCCATGACATCACCGGCCATACATCATCATGCCCTAAGTGCTGTCCCTGCGACCACCACTGCCATCATTATTATTGACTTTGCCAGCATCCAAGGACTAGCACAGGCGATAGCAACCTAGTCCCAAGTTAACTCAACTCTGTACTTCTATCACCAGCCAATGACCACCGTCCCTTGCTATCTCTGTATCTCTGTTGATATCGTTGGGGGCCTACCCCAGCAGTTGTAGCCTTAGGATGGCACTAAGAACCTCCCAGACCGATCTATTAATTATCGGCGCGGGGCCGGCGGGGCTGATGGCCGCTTGCTGGGCGAGTCAGTTTGGAATGTCGACCAGGATTATCGACGCCAAAGACCATCGCACCAAGACTGGCCATGCTGACGGCATTCACAGCCGAACGCTGGAGATTCTGGATAGCTTCGGGATCGTCGATCCGATCATGAGGAGGGGTGTGCACGAGACTGAGATGAGTTACTGGGTTCGTATGCTGTTAGGCTAGCACGGTTGCTATGGCTAGGCTGACGGGTGCAGGGAGTCAACAAAGAGACGTCCAAGCTGGAATGTCAGCAACGCGCTCGGTCCCAGCCTGGGGGTCTCTCGAGGTTCGGGCAGATGCTGCTGAACCAAGGAGAAGTGGAGCAGATCTTGATAGACTACATTGATTCAAAAGGTCGCGTCAAAATCGAGAGACAGAAGCGCGCGGAGAAAATATATTTCACCGATCACGATACCCACCCAGTGACGGTAGAGAGCACCGGCCAACGGGGTGATCGCATAGCGCAAGCAATGCAAGACGGCGATCCTGAAGGGAACTCGCAAGGAAACACGGAGATTACTGAAATCATTCAAGCGCGATATGTTGTTGGTTGCGACGGCGCTAAGAGTTTGGTCAGGGAACAGCTCAACGTGCCGTTGGAAGCCAAGTCAACCGACTCAATGTGGGGGGTTATTGATATTATCCCCATCACCGACTTTCGTATGTCCCAAAAGTGTGAAGGGGAGCTAGTCTGACATGCGACAGCTGATATTCGCCAGTCTTGCGCCATCCACTCCGATCAGTTCGGCAGCGTGATGACGGCCCCGAGAGAGGACCGTCTTGTTCGCTTTTACATTCAGCTTAAGGGGGACGACAAGCTGGATCAGAAGGCAATGGAGCAAACCGAAAGCTCACCAGAAGCGTTAATCCAGCTAGTCCAGCGGATTATGAAACCGTACAGCTTGACGTACAAGTACTGCGACTGGTACTCGGTCTACCCTGTAAGGTTGCATCTCAACAAGAGAGAATGTAAGCTGACAGTCTGAAGATCAAGCAGGGCCTTGTCAAGAACTATCAAGTCAAAAACAGGTAGGCGCAAGGCTGTCGTAGGTTACCACAGTGCTAACCATTCTAGGGTCTTCCTGGCCGGAGACGCGGCGCACACGCATTCTCCGAAGGCCGGACAGGGTATGAATGTTTCCATTCAGGACACGTACAACCTTATGTGGAAACTGGGCTCGGTAATCATCGGAGCCTTAAGCCCGAAGGTTTTGGAGACGTATGAGACTGAACGGCATCCGGTTGCGGAGGAGCTAATGAAGATGGACTCCGAGTTGGTGGAGACGTATGAGCGACAGAATGCGCCCATCAGGGAAGTTAGCAAGGTCCGAAAAGAATTCTCGGGATTCATGTCGGGAGTGGAAGTGACTTACCGATCGAATGTCTTCATTGCGCCCCAGAACGCTGGTGAAAAACAAGGGCGCGCCAAAAAGATAGTACGCGGAAGGAGGTTGGCCACAGTACCACTCGTCAATCAGGCAGATGGAAGCACGGTGCAGCTGGCAAATATTCTGTCCAGTAATGGCGCGTGGAGGCTGATCGTTTTCTCTGGGGATCTCCGCCAAGGTGAGGGGGTGGAACGGCTGGAGGCGTTTGCCGATGCATTTCACAGCCAGCCACACTGCCCTAGCTTGCAGAAAGTGCCGGAATCAAGCATTCAAGAGTTGGTGGTTGAAATAATCTTAATCCACAAAAGCCCAAGAACATCGGTCAAACTCCTTGACTTGCCAGACTTATTCCACCCATTTGACGCCAAACTCGGATGGGACTATGGCAAAGTCTTCGCCGATGATGCAGCGTATGGACAAGGCAGCGGAGGTGCATACGCAGAGTATGGGATCGATGAGCGGAGTGGCTGTACTGTTCTTTGCCGACCAGATCAGCACGTTGCCTGGGTTGGGGGCCTAGACGAGGTCTCTGGCCTGGATGCCTATTTCTCAGCATTGTATTAACCGGACTGAATAGCCCGGGCAAATGATATACCCATGTTGGGAGCTGAGCGATTGTGTCACGAAAAATATGTCAACCAGCGTTGAATCATCACGAGGGTACGTTTTCTGTGTAGCCTCAAGCTCCTCAGCAGCGTTTTCGCAACTCCACGGACCAAACGATAAATGTGACTGGTGGTTCGGTTCTAGAAAGCAGGGGTCGCTGGCATAGCAATGCATTGAGGGAGAGTTGGAATGCAAGCGTGGTGGCTGAGAGAGGATGCATTTCAAACCTGCCCAAGCCCTTTGAGCCTTACTGGCAGTCTAGATCATCATACGGCTGGATCCACGTCGTATCATCAGCTCGCTAAGAAAGTTGGGTGTAATGTTGCAGCTGACTTCTGCGGTCCATTGGTAGACGGCGTGCGGCTCTGATGAAGACATCGACGAATGGCTGCGCTTGGGCAGACGCAAGCCACCGCAATCGGCGATATTTCGAAACCGGCAAAGAGATTAGATTATACCGATCGTATCTATTGGCGAAACTTGGGTCAATAGCAGGCCCATTAAGGTGGTCAATTCAATTCAATTCAATTCAATTCAATTCAATTCAATTCAAGTTCTTTAACCTGATAGAGCCAGGATATTGCCCTAGCTATGCAGGTGGTCTATATACCAGAATATAAAGTTATTAATACTATAAATATAATCCTAATAATTCTAAATATAAATAAGCTTTAATAAATAACAGGCCCCTTTTTTTATATAGTATATAACTTTTTTATTTTTTATATACTAATAGTTAACTTATTTAGTTTAATATTATATTTATCCCCTAGCTTAATAAAAAATAGTATAATCTAGATCCTACTATTAATTATTTTTAGTACCTAGTTTCTAGCTAACTAGCTTAGATATAGTATATACTAAGCAGAGTATAGATTACTAGGCTTTAAAATCCTAATCTTACCTCTAGTAGCCTTATAAGTTTATAT
>RHLP01000531.1:0-38835 GCA_003719405.1 Aspergillus incahuasiensis
ATTTACAACTCAGAGGCACCGCCCTGGGGGAACTCGAAAACGACAGCGCGACCCGTCAAACGACGGTAGACCTCGCCGTAGGCGTCGAGGCGGTGGTCAACACCACCACGCTCCTTCTCGTCGAGAATAACCTTGAGCGTCTTGGAGCCGTCCTCCTTGGTGCGGGTGCGCTTGCCGACGATCTCGACGGGGTAGACGAGGTCATCGAGGATGGCGTCGTGGACGGCCGTGAGGGTGCGGGAACGGGGGCGCTTCTGCTTCTGGTTGGTGCGGGAGTTGACGGAGCGCTTGGGCTTGGGGAGGATGCGGCGCTGAGCGACGAAGAGGACGTGGCGGTCGGAGAACTTCTTCTCGAGTTCGCGGGTCAGGCTGTGGGTGGGGTTTGTTAGTTTTGATATTCTCTCGGTAGATTGCGAGTGCGGAGTCGTGGGTTCATGGCGGTTGATGTAAAAAGTGTAGGTAGGAGGAGTAGGTGGATTGAGCGTACCGCTGCTGGATCTTGTGGAAGGCCTGGAGGAGAGGAACGGGGACGAAGACGATAACAGCCTTCTTGCCGTGGCCGACCTCGACCTATAAGTTCAGCACGTTAGAAAACCGAGCATAGACCCAAACGTAATTCTCAATGCGAATCTGTTTTCTCCCAGCCACTCCGAACAACAATGCATCCCTTTCCATCTGAATTGACCGATACCCAATGTCCATTATTTTTTTTTCGATTCAACATATCCTCCGCCGTGGCCCTTGTATTTTTTTTTCCCAATCGCACAATTCCAACCAAGAAAAATCCGTAGTCGCTTACCTCACGAGCAGACACAAACTGCAGAGGCCGGAGAGTGGCCTTCAGGTCCTGTGTGTTGCTCTCCAAGTCGAAGAGAGCACCCGCGATCGCGGTCTCCAGCTCGGAGGGGTTCTGCCTCGACGGCGAGTTCTGGGCGATCTTGTTGATGGCAGCCATTTTGAAGGGAGTGTAGTTCAGACAGGGGATCTGACTCGGGTGCTGTCCCTTTGATGTGGTTGCTGGCGGGTTGGTCGACGGAGAGCAATTCAAATTGCGCTTTGTGAGGGCGGAGTTTGGGCGCTGTGGGATCGGAGGCTCGGCCTCGCTTAGCTGGGGTCTGCCTGTTTCGGCCTAGCGTGTCATGTGACTTGGATGCCCTCTATAAACTTGCTTCTTATGCAGACTCATGTATTTTTTCAGGAAATGGATATAATTCAAGTATAAGGATTGTATGTACTCAAATGATACATTGCTACTAATAGCAAGTCGCTGAGGCAGCATGGAAATCAACACAGCAAGTCAGAGCGCCACAAACAAGATGGGGGAAACAGCAGAGATCACTCTGTAACCTGGCGACTAACACGGTATCTGTAAAAGAAAAAAAAATAACACACGACACTAACAAGCGCATCCCTCCTTTGCGGTCGCGGCGCCGCGATCCCCCAGGTTGACTCTTGAGTCATCGGTTGATCGGCCGCCACCCCCTAAAGTAGTCTGTCCAGTGCCAGCGCCAGCGCCTCGTCCACTCTTCAGACTGCTCTCCGGAATGGCATTGGCAATCGCAGTAAAGACGTCCGTCACATTTAATCCAGTTTTGGCGCTGGTCTCGAAGAAGAGAAGTCCCTCCTCATCCGCATACGTACTGGCCTCCCGTGTCGACACCTTGCGAGCATCACCAGATGTATTGTCCTCGTGCTCTTCTTGGTTCTCGCCGGCCTCGTCTCCTTCTGTGACTTCTCGCTCGGCCTCGGCCGGTGCCTCGCCGCCGTCATTTGTCAAATCCAGCTTGTTGCCTACCAGAGCAATGACGATGCCAGGACTGGCTTGCCGCTGGAGTTCCGCCACCCAATGCTTGGCCTTTGTGAGAGAGGAGGGCTTGGTCACGTCGTAGACCACGAGCGCCGCCTGGGCGTTACGGTAGTACATGGGGGCGAGCGAGGCAAAGCGCTCCTGGCCGGCGGTATCCCAGATCTCGAACTTGATTATCCGGGTCGGAAGGGAGCATTTCTGAGTCAAAAAGGCAGCTGAGACAGTCAGCTTTCGTTTTCAAATTGCCATCGCCGGTCGCTTACCTCCAATCGTGGGCTCCTTGTTCTCCTGAAAGTCATTGTTGACGAATCGCAGCACCAGCGAGGACTATCAACCGCAAGCCGTCAGTACCAAATTAGCCACCGTTGGTTACCCATGTACAACAAGGGAAACAAATGCCGAGGCGCAGATACAACGCCAGAAGGGAGGGAACAGGAACATCGTACCTTTCCCACAGCGGCCTCTCCCAGAAGTACCAGTTTGACGCTACTGCTCGGCTTCGGCGCGGACGTTGACTCAGACATGGCTGCTAACGAAGCCCAACGAGGGAATGGCTATGATCGATCAGGTCGTCGTGCAGCAACAGCCGGGGATTGCAAAGTCGCAGTAAAAGGAACCCGGGTAGCCTAAACGCAAAAAAAGAAAATAAGAAAAAAAGATCAGAACCACTGGCCTGTGTTCAGTGACTGGGTTTCAAGCAGGGGTTGTTTGACAGGCAGCAGACAAATGGAAAGACGCAGAGGTAGAGCACACACCAGTACCAGGAGAGAGATGGAAAGAGCGGTGGGCGGATGGAGATATGACAGCCTGCTCTGGCGGGATTCTAGATGCCTTGCAACCTGGGTGGTAAATTGACTAGATCTTGGAACTTGCAGATTGTTGGTTCCTCTGACAGTCAGGTTTCGTCAGAGAGTCGGTCGATGCGACGGATTACATCGGCAGCACCAGTCGCAACCGTCGTAACGAGGCGGAGACGTGGGCAGTTATTGGCGCTAGTCCAGGTCAGGCCTAGGGCGCTCAGACAGTCACGGGAAGTCACGGGGCATGGCCAGGGATGATGGTTCTTGTCTCCGACACCAAACAAGCAAAGAACCGTTGGATTAGAGGACAAGTTCCTGATTTTCATGTTCTCGGCCCATTGTTTGCTTGCAGGCGTTAGATGAATCTATCACCCTGGGTTTGATCAACTCACCTCTGCCAAAAAGCAAGACAGGCTGTGCTATCTGCACAAAATACTCGGCCGGATCTACAACCCCAAGTCTCCAACGCAGCACAAATCGCACAGAGAGTCAGAGCGCCAGAGCTTCGATCAACGAAGGAATGAAAGAAACAACGCCTTAGGCCTCCGCTTTAATCAGAGACCTTTGACCAAACAGAACGAGTCCCAGTGGAAAATATCTCTGGTTGACAGCCCAACGCAGTCTAGTTTGATTGGGCCCAGAACTAAAGCGCCGGGGCTTTGGGTACAAGTCGCGGTACTTGGTGCCCGCTGGCCCATGCGTAGCTACCTAGGGTCCTAGGTACACAGGAGCCGGTATAGCGAATGGTTGTACATGTAAACGTGCGTTGACACGCAGTCGGAGGAATGACGTGCCAGAGGAGGACGAGCAGAGGCCTGGCGCCGGTTACATACCCAGGCTCGCACGGCATGGGATTCTGCAGCCCCGATAGCTGCCCAAAAAAGAAGCCCCGGCACAACGCAAGATCACTGGATTCTCGACCGGGGTCGGCCAGATAACTAAGGCACTGTTAGCTTGAGTCAACAGGATCCGGGCGAATGAGAACAAACTGTGTCTGTAGAGTCCCGGCTAACAATCAGGACGCAGGCGATGTCATCGGCTGTGTCGTTCGTTTGGTCGACAGGCAGTCAGTAGTCAAAGGTTATTTGTTGCAGTCGCCTAACATTTATGAACCAAGATGATCTTGCCAACACCTGCTTCTATTCTCGAGGAATCTCAGGATAGTGTACAGAAATCGCGACAAAAGTACCAGTCTTGCTAAACAAAGGAAATCTAGTATCGGTCAAAAGCAAAAAAGCACAGCCCAGAGCTAGAACGAAACCATAAAAAAAAAAAAGGAAAAAAAGAAAAAAGTCGGCCGCGAGGCCACAAGTCTAATCTGTCTTGGTATCAACCCATGCATCCCAAAAGCTCAAGCCCATTCCTGTCTATGCCAAACGCCAGTACAAAGAAAAGAAAATAAGGTAAACCCAAAATGTCAAAATTCGGAAAACATCGCAGCACTTTTGGTGTCAAATCTGATCATGGCCTCAACTGGTTCGTGTCGGTGAAGGTATTAAATGATGTAGTAGATGCGGTAGGTAGTAGATAACGAGTCGCAAAGTATCGGTTGAAGAGAAGAACGGCACGGTGGTGTCGATCGAAGAGGGTCGAATGTAAAGCTCCACTTGGAGAGAAAGGCGGTATTAAATCGATCTATGAAGTTGAAACGAAGAGCGGCCGATGATGAACAGGGTAGTGTTACAGGAACTGCATGGCAACGTTAGCAATGAAACAAGTGTACCGCGGCTGCTGCAAGGACCACTCACAGTGAAAGATCAAGTTCATAGCAGACACGTCAAACTCCAGAGGCCAAGGCGCCATTGAACAAACCCACGAACGACTTTTCGCACAGGAAAAGAGAAAATCGCAATATCATGTGGTTGGCACATGCGTCGGGAGCCCGACGTTTATTTCGGTGGTGGAGGAGGAGCACCGGGCTTCTTGACCCCCGTCGTGTCGTAGGCTCCGCGTCCCATGTTGCAAGCTGAGAGGTCTCGGAGAATCATATGGTGTTCTGCGCCAACAGTCATGGTCAGCTTAGGTGGATTTCCAATTGAGTGGGCAGAAAGCGAAAGGACGCAGTGCTTATAAGCTGGAAATACGGGGGGAGTGACTCACGGTTTAAATAGAGACAAGATGTATCTCACTCAGCTTTATTAATAAATATTCCAGAAAATGCAATTCAGCCGGTGGCTGTGGCCTAGTCTGTGCTGGACAACGGAGTCGGGTGTATCGACTAGCGGATGAGGTATCAAGATTCCAGGCAATGTTGCAGCTGCAGGTGAGATCCGATCCTTTAAGTGTCCACAACCCCAATCTAAAGCAGGGTGACGCAGTGACGAGGCAGGACGAGCACGTAGGGCAGGAATGCGACAAAGTACCGGGGAGCAGGACAAAGGATTGCGAGGGATGGTGCGGCGCACGGAATCAGAGGACCAGTCCGTCTGAATCGAGGCTTGCGATTTGCTGTCTTTCCTCAATGTGACTGCGCGAGGATTTATCTCTGCTGGTTCGCTGGGTATATGTAGCGGCGCAGGGGGGCGTATGTATAGAAGTTGAAGTTGGCCGGCGGATTGCAGCAAGGAGGAGGAAAGGGAGAGTGCCGCGGAAGTAGCCCGTCTAGTCCGGCGAAGAGGAGCTTTGACTGGAGAGATAGCAGGAGAGAAGACTCAAGGGAGGAGCTCGGTCACGTAATAGGTGATGGAGAGGAGCTGAACAGAGTCGACGAGGGAGAGTGTATATCAGGCGAGTCGTCAAGGGAGGATGGGTAATGGTGAGGAATTTCAAGATGGCCGACAGACGGGGGATCCAGATTGATATATAACCCACCTAGGGTCTTTAGAGAGAGGTATCTTTTAAGGATGGTCTGGTCTAGAGAAAGATAATTAAACAAAAAAAAAATAACAGAATCAAAAAAAAGCAAGGCTTGAACCTACAGGGAAAAGCAAAAAGGACCAGTTTTAAAGGGGAAAGGAAATAAATGACAGAAGAGGAATAATGGATGAACGGTCATAAATAATACATGGAACAGGGCTAAAACTGTCGTGGAAAAAGACAAATTAAATAAATCGGACTGGGAAGCTCTGCGGCTCTCCCGTCCCGATTGTAAGGTACGCGAAGCTGTGGGTTCAGGTTGCCAGCGATCCATCAACTGCCCCTTTCTTGCCTTCTTAGCACTTCCATTGTCCTTCCACGCTGGAGTCCCTAAACTTCAGGTGTCGGGCACTGGGCGCCCGCTTTGTCGTCAGGCAAGACCTGCTCAGCCATGATAGTATCATGTTTCCAGGGCTGATGTAGCTGAAAGGTAGTCTTGGTAGTTTGATTGCTCCCCAAAAATAAAACATCGATGAATAATACGGGAACAGGGAACCAACAGGGGGCCCAGCCACCACCAGCTTTGAAGCCGAACTTGAAACTGATCTGGAAAAAGAACATAAAGAGAGCAGATATTACTAGAGCTCTCCACTGGGCCCCATCGGGGAATCAGAGCTAGGAACCGATTGTTCGGACCAGACAGACAGACAGGTTTGAAGGCTGCAGCAGAGAGGACCGCGGACGGATCCGAATCCAGACTCCCGACATCCACTCCATCAGACCCGCCTCTCTTAATCAATTTCTCGCGTGGTGACGATGCCTTTTGCCTGCGAAAGGACGCAGACGCAGAATCAGGGGCACTAAGACAGCCTGAGCCCTACATGTCGTAACCCAGCGGTTTCCTTATGATCGCACCAACCAGAGGCGCAAACGTCAATCAGTTTCTCCCGAATTTTCAGGACGGCGCTATGATTGGCTGCGGCCGTGCAAATGAACGCCGACAGCCGTCATGGTTGGATATTGAGTCAAGACTCAAGACCGAGGTCTACTCTGTACTATCCGTTGGCAAGCAGATAGCTTAGCAGGCACTACCCCGGCTCGGCTGGGAGAGCGAATCGTAGTATTGTTTGGCAATCATCAAGGCTGCCGCACATGCGAAGCCTGAAGCCGCTGAGTCTTCCATACAGGACTCTGGAAAAGGTCTCTTGTGATCTGACTCTGAGAGCGCTCCGTACAACTGACATCACTCGCCCGGCAGTCAAGGAGCGCTTAGCTAGCCATGATCTCCATGCTGCCGCGGGAGTTGGGGGTATCGAAGGCTTAGCTCTTTCGCTCTTGCCTCTTGACTCTGAAGTTTGCGACCCCCAGACGGGTTTCTGCCATTTTTCCTCCGGTCGAATAAACTTCCAACCGCCTGCATCCGCCAACAGCCAAAGTACAGCGGAAGGCGATAAGGTTTGCTCTTCTGTATCTGCTTCCTTTGTTTCGGCACCCTTTGCTTTTTCCCTGTGACGGTCACGGGGGGATATCCGCCTGGGCAAAAGGGGTGTTGATGACAGTCAAATAATAAACGCGAACGGAGGATATCCGGCTATCCACAGGCCAGCCCGCTTCCCCGTTACCACTAACCTGTACCGTCTGTACACTGTACCACCGGCAGTCCATCGAATCTTCTTTTCCTTCTAGCGTCTTTCCCAACAGGTTCTCCCCACAGCGGATTGCCATCGACAGCCCACCGCGCGTCTAGAAACCTGGATGACAGATGTGCTGCAAAACTCGGCCGCTTGGCCTGGGGTAGGGTCGCAAGTCAAGGTGATCAACCGTGTTCTACCGTTCCTACGGTCCTGGCTGTGAAATTGCCCGCGACCGGAGGAGATCCTTCTCTAGCTTGACTTCGCAGGTGAGATCATAGTCCGGAGTCCGGACGACGGAGGATCAGCTTCCTGGCTCGATGGGATTGATCCCACCAAAAGCCACGCGGGTTGCGGGCCCCGGTCCATCCTCGGCTTTTCTCAGGTTAACGAGGTTACGAACACTCAACTGCTGCGACAAGCACATGTCTTGGGACTTTAAACTTTCTCATTACCCTCGTGTGAGTCGTCTTTCCTTCGCTCTTGGGCATGAGGGACGCCGGATTGGCTGCGAGTAAGCGTGTTTCAAGTGTCGTGATTCGTGAACGGTCACGAATATTGGGAGCGTCAGCTCCGCGATAAATCATGGAGGCGGATGCATGGGCGATCCTCGGCGCTTGACGGAATTCTCGGGGGAGTGTCAGTACTTTGGGCCAGGATTATGATGGGTGGTGGTCAGCGGCTGCAGTCAACGGCGAATGGGGTCTAGCGGAGACCATGCGAGATTGCCGTTGGATCACGTCGCGATATTAAGTCGAAGAGACATGCCCAGTCCTGCATTGCAGCAGCAGTACCAGACTAGGGCCTTTACCTAGAGTGCGAAAGCCATAAAGACGGTCCTAACTGGGACAGAACGAAAAGAGAGAACCATATTCATCATCAACCAAACGGCGGAAGTATAGCAGCTCGGGTATGCGATGTTCCTGCATTGGCGTATGCATTAAGTGGATTAGCCCATGGTAATCGACCCTCTCTAGCTGCAGGACAGCGGGTATTCCAGCTTCCAGAACGATTTTGGAAGCTCTCCTGCCCATGGTTCACTGCGCGGACCGTTAGACTTTCCACGGTTTTTGAGACGACCACTCTGAGAAGACCACGGCGTAACTTGAGCGTCTACGGAGATTCTCTATTTCAAAGGATGACTCTCCACATTGAAATCCGTACACTCCGTACCAATCATCTCTCTCACATACCTTCATCGATGGCCGAGATAATGATTCAGAAACCACACCAGCACGGTTTGGGTCAAAGTCGATACCGAAACGGAAAACAATCCGGTGGCAAATATTACAGCTAGAACCAGACTAGAAACACCAGCACGACAGCCAGGTCCAGAATTTGAACCGTTGGGCCCAATTTCTTAGTCAGGGTTGGCAGGGAGACGATTCCGCGTTCCACCGCTTCGCACCCTGCAGGAAGATCGCCCTCTCCTGAGTCCATCCAGGAGATCAGTATCTTAATCAGACTAGTGCTTCGAGCTTCTGATTGCTCACGGATCGCGCCCGTACTTCCGCGTAGGGAAGATGATTGCCCATGGGGTATTGCTCTCGATGAGATACGGGGCGAAATCCGATCATCCAAAGACTCACGACAAAGAAGCTCATAGTCGCCAATAGTCAATATGACCTCAGAAGCCAGCCGGTTTCTAGGTGCTGTTGGGAAATAGTCAATAGCACACCTCCTGAATCGGCGGTACTTTTCACATAAGAAACTCGGTTTCGGCTGCACGCATTAGCTCCAATTTTGAATTGTTTGGGGTTCCAACGGGACTCTGAGACCGGACGAACTCAGATTGATGATGGATTGGAATGACCGATCGTTGGCCTGAGTCTCGCCTTGCCGCATGGCAACAGGGTTCATGGCTCCCAGTTCTTTTAAGTCTGCAGGAGATCAGATACTACAAAGAGGCCCGAGAGCATCCATCGGAGCTAGGAACGGTACCTGCTCGTACGACAGGCGACGCTTAGGCGCATGCCTGATTTGCTTGCATGCAGCTTGCAGGCGCGATCTACCGATCTGCCAGGGAACCAAGCGGGAGGCTGAATGGGCCGGGGTCTGATCGCGAGGAATGCGAACGCACCTTGCAGAATAATAATGAATTATTGCCTTGAGGCTTGTTGGTGAGATTTTCCATTGAAGCAGGGGGCTTGAGTGGCTAAACTCGATGGCGGCAAAAGTGATTCAGGTTAGCTACCAGTTGATTGGGGACTCATCATATTTGCTGACTGGGTTGTGTATACATCACATTTCCTAATATGTGCTACACAAGCTACACGTGCTTCAGACGCTCTGTCACGACGGCCACAACAATATCGCCTCAGCAACGTCTCTTCCCCGATAAGTCATCTTTAACACCTCGTTTCGCTCGGCAAGTTTGGTTTCGGTCGCCGTGGTTATGGATATTCCCCGAATCCCCATCTGACAGCTGTGACAGCCGAAAGTCTAGGTAGACATATTCTAGTTGCCTATCCCATGAACCGCTGAAGAACCAAAATGCACGCACCGGCCACTGAGCCCAGGCCCAAGTATTCAATATCACTGGATCTAATCCACGCCGTCGCAGCCATCCCGTCTCATCCTTTGTGATCCTTCCCGCTAAGAAACTACACACTACGGCTGTCGGCCTTTCTTCTCCGTTGAAATCCCAGCTTGGATTTTCTCTTTATCCTCAGCGGGTACTACTAGTACTGCGGCTTGAGCTTGAGCTGGAGCTTGAACTTGGCCTGAGCAGCCTATCGCGGCAATCGGAAAGTCAGAAGAAGCAATATGCAGGGCTGCAGACGGCAGGCTCTCACCCGCCCAAGTTGCTGGGACTGTCAGAATATTTGAGTTGTCTAGTGTAGCCGCTTGATAGATCGAGATGCAGTGGACCGAATCTTGATTTGGATATGAGATACACTCCGTACCGCCCCTCGGGGATGTCTTCCAAAATGGCCATCCGTGTCTCGGCGGACTAAACCTTTACTCATGGCAGCTGAGCTTCCAACAGATACAGTTTCGTCCGTATCGCTACTGATACACATTCAAGACATGTCTTCAAGGTAGGCTACAGAACACGTTGCGACCCAGGCCCTAGTTGAGCAGCAGGAGTATGCGCAGTCCCTGTTCTGCCAATTCATTTCGGCCCGTAAAGCAAAGGATATTCCAAGCCTCAGTTCCCAATTCTCAGCTCTTGTGTCACCGGAATATTTCTAGAACGCTCCTAGAATTAGATTGCATCGGTGCGGGCTCTCACCCAGTGGGAAGGCCTATCCGTACGGGGCCACCTCATTAGACATGGTCTTACTGTACTCTGAGTGAAGACAGGTCTTACTGTACTCTGAGTGAGAACGAGATCTGACAACGGGCCCAGGTATATCAGCTCAGACACAGAGCGCTTCATACGATGTACTGCGTCAGCATGGACGTATGCGTTCTCGAACGGATGCTACCCAGTCCACGGAGCATTTGTCTGACTCCCACCTGACCACGTACTGCCCAGGCGGGAGAGAAGAAGCGAGCAGGGCGATAGCTGAGATACCCGAGATATGTCTCCGCGATGTCCGCCCGCGTACCTCCGCGTTATGTAAGAGGAAACGCTGGTTCGTTATCAGTCAGCCAGACTCGGTCATGACAATTACAGAGAAGGGGACTTGGATGATTTGGTACGCTTGGAAGCGTCCCGGAGCTGAAACAGCTCGTAGTACATTGTACTCCGCGCTCGGGTGAGGGAGATAACCGCGTGGTGGCCCTGATCGTATACTCCGCGTTGCCACGTCACACGGTGCGACTGCTGCCACGGCCACGGCCACGTTATCTGACTTCAGCTCGACAACTCAGGAACCCGTGCAGAGCAGATCAGCTTACGGAGTGCCTATAGTTCGCTGTACAAAATTAGGCCCCGTCCGAAAGCCTAAGTTGCGGCAGCGACGGCAAATAACGATGCTTCTTAGCCCGTCCCATCAACCAGGTAACTCATGATAATCATGCAGATAGCGCCGCGGATACGTATCGATGATGCAGCCCCTGATCCTCGCAAATCGCGATTCGCGGCCAAATCCGCCCCCTGAATCTGATATGTAGCGACTAGCGACAATCTGTGAGGGTAGCTGCTGACTTGGATGTTCGCGAAAATTGCCCGCTTAGTCGTTCTGGCTGCGAGAAGTCACGGGTGCGTCGTTGAAATTGGATCGCTTGGAAAGGTTATCGCTTCGGCCCGTACTAATCTTGACTTCCAGGGACAGTCCTGTACGTACTCCGTACATTATTCAACATTCCTCCACGCTTGCCCAGTAGTGGCTTGGAACACCGCACTTTCCTCCGGCCACTCACGTTCTACATCCCAGTGTTTTGTTTCGGTCTTTCAGAATCAGAGACTCCTAATTTTGATCCAGAATACGCATTTCCACTTTCCAGGGAAGGGAAACCAGGACAAAGAGAAGAAAGTGAAGCGTCGGTGGCGCTGTGGCGAATTGGAAAGCCTCTATCTATCCATTCATCGAAAGCGCTGGTGTTGGAAGCTAACGTTGGAACGCAGATACCTTACAGAAGGAGGAAGAGTATTGCGACTCCGGCCGCTGATCAGTGGTCAGTGATGGATCAGTGGTCACCCTGGTCCATCTGGCCTGTCAGGTGATCCGCGTGCGCTGTACTCCACAGTCACAGTCACAATCATATCCACCCCAGCCAGTCGTGGTCCAGACTCCGGAGTCAGACTTGAAGTCCAGTGGACATTACGATCCTTAGACTGCGTGATAGCGGCCGCCAGCTTTGTCTCTTGCCCGCGGCTTTGGGTCTAGCGGGCTGTGATGAGATAGCAAGACTACAGCCGTAGCGCCGGTTTGCTTAATCGCCTAATCGCCAAAGGACTGAAAACAAGGACAGGACAAAGAGACTGGTCAATCTGGCGAAAGTACAAGGATACCGCGGGCAGATCAGAGGCGTTCCGCCGCCATAATCTCAGTTCCTTTGTTCCCGGTGTTTGGCTTGGCGGTGGTTGGCTGGTTGAGCTTCAATCTAGAATTCCCAATGGTTTGACTGCTGGGATGGCCAAGGGCAGTGTTTGAGAAGGTGGAATGGAATGGAATGTACGAATAAGTTGATGGGAGGTCTGGGTCTTCAACGATTCGTTTTGACTACTCCGTACTCCGTTTAGATGGGTGGTATGCAAGTTTGAGTGCTTTTTATATATTGCGCGTTTGGGATGTGTTGGAGATATATTTGCGATGATACGTATCTACAGGTATACAATTAATTCTAGAAATTGAACTTGAAACTGACAACGGTCGAAACAGTCTCCCGCTTGTTACCGGTTGATCTCCCATCTACTCTATTGCTTATCAAGTCCTTGCGTCTGGATACAGTTATACGCCATCTCGAACTGTAAGGGGAGCATTAGCGACCGTCTGACACGCAAAAAAGGAAACCCACCTGCTCATCTGTCTGGCAGATAAATACCGGCCTGGCATCAGACTTGCCATTTGCAGTGATATCCACCACCGTTTCGTCCTCACCAGGCCCCTTCTCATTCTTCTCTGCATCAACCGCGAAACCAAGGCATCGTGTCTTCTCAATGATGGCCTTCCTCAGCAAGGCGCTCTTCTCGCCGATCCCACCAGCAAAAACAATTCCATCAACCTGTCCGTCCAGCTTGACGTAGTAGTTGCCAATGTAGCCGACGATGCGGTCCACAACGATGTCAAAGGCGAGCTTGTGCTGCTCACTCGGCGGGTCCTCAACGGCTATCTGAGAAAAGTCTGTCGTGCCTGTAAGGACCTTCCAGCCGGATTTCTTGTTCAGGATTTCTTCGGCCTGCAACGCCCTATTAGTGGTGGCTCGGACATACCCCTGGCATGTCAAGGTGCTTACCGTGCTGATGTGCATTTCCTTGGTACTTGCAGGGCTGAGCTTACCCGCCTCGCTGGTATAGTGGAAGACAAGCCTTGGAAAACCGGGAAATCAGCTTTTATTCAATGCAAGGGGGTGCACGGATCCAGGCCGATCGGACCAGATCAAAGACACTCACGATGGATCGATATCGCCGCTGCGTGTGGCGCCTGGTAGTCCGGCTAGGGGTGTCAATCCCATTCTGCAGAAGACAGGAATGTCAGCATTGCCCTAGTATGGATGGAATATCCGTATAGACAATTGGCCGGGTCTGTTCCCGAAATGCAAGACGCAAGGGATGGGTGGAAGGATTCAGCGGCAATGGCCTAGGCACATACGAGGTATCGACTGATCTGCCATCCTTGATGGCGCATATCGACGCACCGCTCCCTATATGCAGGGCGATCAGGCTCGTCTTCTCAACCGGCTTCTTCAGGTGCTCTGCCACCGAGCGCAGGATGAACGAGTAGCTTATCCCGTGGAACCCGTACTTGCGCAGCTTGTTGCGCTTGGCGGTCTTCTGGTCGATTGGGTACGTCGTTACGTAAGGGGGCATAGTCTTGTGGAAGGAGGAGTCGAAGAACGTGACGCTCTGGACATTGGGGAGCTCTTTCTTGCAGAGCCGGACGATCTCGAGCGCGGAGAAGTTGTGCCTGCAGAAAGACAAAAGAACCATGGTCAGATATGCTTCGCAGGTAGGCAGGCCATGGCGGCCGGGCAAATTGGAAGACATACAAAGGCGCCAGGTCCTCCAATTCCTCTAATTGACGGTACGTCTCCTCACTGATCTTCACTGCGCCCTCAAAGTCTCCGCCGTGCACCACGCGATGGCAGATGTACGCCAGGTCGTCGGCGCTGGCAACATCCTTGAGATCCGGGTCGTTGATGCAGCGGTCTAGCAGGAGCTTAAAGGCGTCTTGCCCCGAGCCGATCTTCTCCTTCAGTTCCTCTTTCTTCTCTTTGTCGCCGACGGTGTACTTGAGTGTTGCGGGGGGCGCGGTAATCCCGGAGACTTGCGCGGTCGCAATTACGCTGGGCGTTTCGGTATATGTGTAGAAGGTTATTTTCACCGAAGATGATCCGGCGTTCACGGAGAGAATGGATTTGCGGGGCATCGTGTTTGTTAGTTGGGTGTTGTGTATATACTCCGTAGGTGGGATGTGGTGGGTAGGTAGGTAGGGTTGGTTTGTATAGTTCAGGTGTTCGCGGGGTTATCGTCTCGAGCGAGTTGATGGTAAGTTCGGTTTGGAAAAGCCTAGGTCAGGATGGAGCTTATTACTTGATATTATCTTTGATCCCTGCACCTCCATCCTGCTTTCTGACGTTCTTCTCTATCACCCCTCGAGTGATGTCAACCACGACTTATTTCACGCGGTGACGTAGGAGCCGATGGTCCCGGTCCGCCATAGCCAGACCACCGACCTGGTCCCAGGTATATATGCCAGCAGTTCACAAAGAGATCTCAGACGCTCTCTCTAATTAATCACTTACTTAATCTACAATCTTGCACCTAATCTAATTTCTCCCCTACACCTACCACCTCCAGCTACACCTAACAGCCCCCACAATGCCAGGAGAGGTGATTGACCGACCAAACCCGGCGCCGAAGCCATCGCACGTCCCCGATTTCGTTGAACAGCTACTCGTGCCAGCGCAGAAGAAGAGTCTGGATCAGAGCGATTGCGATGCGCTGCTCAAGTACCGTCGCGCGGCGGCGTATATTGCTGCTGGTGAGACACGACCCGATCCAGTAGCTTTGGTTTGGGATGCGCTGTTAACGCAGGATACGCAGCAATGATCTTCCTCCAGGAAAACGTGTTGCTGAAGCGGGATATCAAGAAGGATGATATCAAGCCGAGACTTCTTGGTTAGTGGCTCTACGCTGCGAGTGCGAATGTCTCTGTATTAACTGGTGCAGGACACTGGGGAACATGCCCCGGGTTAATCCTCGTCTATTCTCACCTCAACTACCTCATCAAGAAGGAGAACCTCGACATGCTGTACGTTGTTGGGCCAGGACACGGTGCACCCGGGTTGCTTGCGGCGTTGTGGCTTGAAGGCTCGCTCGGCAAGTTCTACCCCGAGTATAGCAAGAACAAGGAGGGTTTGAAGAACCTCATTTCGACGTTCAGTACTAGTGCTGGGTTGCCTAGGTCAGTTGTATCCTGGACGCTTCCAGGGAGGAGATACGCTAACACGATGCAGCCATATCAATGCCGAAACACCCGGTGCGATCCACGAAGGAGGAGAGCTGGGATATGCTTTGTCTGTCTCATTTGGCGCGGCTTTTGATAACCCTGATCTAATCGTGACATGTGTGATTGGAGACGGAGAGGCGGAGACCGGACCTACAGCCACGTGAGTTTGTCGAGATGCGGGTTATCAGGGTTTAGCTAACACCCCGGTCAGATCATGGCATGCCATCAAGTACCTCGACCCTGCGGAGTCTGGTGCGGTTCTGCCGATCCTACACGTAAACGGCTTCAAGATCAGCGAGCGCACAATCTTCGGTTGTATGGACAATAAGGAGCTAGTGTGCCTGTTTACAGGCTACGGATACCAGGTGCGCATCGTTGAGGACCTGGACGACATCGACAACGACCTTCACAGCGCGATGTCCTGGGCAGTCGATGAGATCCGAAAGATCCAGAAGGCTGCCCGATCGGGCAAGCCTATCATGAAGCCCCGGTGGCCCATGATTGTCATGCGAACGCCCAAGGGCTGGTCGGGGCCGAAAGAGCTGCACGGCCAGTTCATCGAGGGGTCGTTCCACTCTCACCAGGTCCCTCTGCCCGCTGCCAAGACTGATGGTGAGGAGCTTCAGGCGTTACAAAAGTGGCTGTCCTCGTACAAGCCCGATGAGCTGTTCACAGAGTCCGGCGACGTTATCGACGAGATCCAATCCATCATTCCTTCCGAGGACAAGAAGCTCGGCATGCGACCCGAGGCTTACAAGGCCTATGTAGCGCCGGAACTTCCAGACTGGAAACAATTCTGCGTGAAGAAGGGTGACCAATTCAGTGCCATGAAGGCGATTGGCAGCTTTATCGACCAGGTCTTTGTTAAGAACCCGCATAATGTTCGGTTGTTCTCGCCTGACGAGCTTGAGAGCAACAAGTTGAGCGATGCTCTGTCGCACACCGGAAGAAACTTCCAGTGGGACGAGTTCTCGAACGCAAAGGGTGGGCGCGTGATTGAGGTTCTGAGCGAGCACTTGTGCCAGGGCTTTATGCAAGGATATACATTGACCGGCCGCACGGCCATGTTCCCTTCGTATGAAAGTTTCCTGGGCATCATCCATACTATGATGGTTCAGTATGCGAAATTCGCAAAGATGGTAAGTCGATTCCACCAGTGCCAGCTTCAACTCTAACCAGTACACAGGCCAGAGAAACGAAATGGCACCATGACGTGAGCAGTCTCAACTACATCGAGACCAGTACTTGGGCCCGACAGGAGCACAACGGTTTCTCTCACCAGAACCCATCCTTCATCGGTGCAGTCCTCAAACTGAAGCCAAACGCCGCTCGCGTCTACCTGCCACCCGACGCCAACACATTCCTCACCACGGTGCACCACTGTCTGAAATCAAAGAACTACATCAACCTCATGGTCGGCTCCAAGCAACCAACTCCAGTGTACCTGAGTCCCGAGGAGGCAGAAAGCCACTGCCGAGCCGGTGCCTCGATCTTCAAGTTTTGCAGTACCGAAGACGGGATCCGACCGGATGTGGTCCTGGTCGGAATTGGCGTTGAGGTCATGTTTGAGGTCATCATGGCGGCCGCCATTCTGCGGGAACGGTGCCCTGAGCTACGCGTCCGAGTGGTCAACGTGACGGATCTGTTCATCCTTGAGAACGAGGGTGCGCACCCCCACGCTCTGAGGCACGAGGCGTTTGACAACCTCTTCACCGAGGACCGGCCCATCCACTTCAACTACCATGGATATGCAACTGAGCTGCAGGGCTTGCTCTTCGGCCGTCCCAAGCTCGACCGGGCTACTATCAATGGATACAACGAGGAGGGAAGCACCACAACGCCATTTGATATGATGCTACTCAACGAAGTATCGCGGTACCATGTCGCCAAGGCAGCTGTCATCGGAGGGGCGAGGTGGAACGAGAAGGTCAAGGTGCGGCAGCAGGAGCTTTGCGCTGAATTTGATCATAACGTTCGTGAGACGCGGAAGTATATCGTTGAGAACCATCAAGGTGAGTCCATGCTCCTTTTAGCTTCTTTTCGGGACCTATGCTGACTGTTTATCAGACCCCGAAGGCACGTACGATATGCCCTCTTTTGAGTAAGGTGGATAGTCTGGTATTAGACCTTTTAGCGAACAATTGAGAACACTTTTTCAACGTTAATCAAGTTGCCTGGCCTGGATCGCCCCGAGCCAAGTTAGGATCGTAAGCAGCTCAAAGCTGAGACATGATGAGCAGAAAGGTGCAGGAGAAGAGATGACAGGGGCTAGGATGTCTGTCCCACGGCTGACATAACGCCGTCCCTGTAGATCCCTCGATTCATCTTACTACTTCAACTCTCTTCCTCCAGCTTGCCATCAACACAGGGTCTTCCATCTTCGATTGCATTTCCCGCAAGCTGATCCTGAAATTGCCTCTGTCCCAACCGTGGCTGTTGCTGTATCTACGAGCCCTCTCAGTGTCTTTTCAAGGCCAATTTCATGACACTTCGGCTCATATCGTGTCAGGATTGTTTCGCAAGGATGTGATCCCTAGTGTCGAATTTTTGGGACCCTCATCACAGTCACAGACTCTCTCGGCATTTCTGGTCGTCCGCTACAGGATTTCGACCTATACGTGGCTGGCGAAACCCATCCAGTCGGCGACACGTAGGCTGGTTTCTTGAAGTTGTTGCAAACTCGCGAGTCATCGACTCATCGATAAGCCTTCGCTTGGTTAGCTTGATATCGAAACCCCCCAAGGTCGATCCTAAAAGCCATCGTAATAATGATCGGACCGTGACCAGAACAGCCCCATTCCACGCGCCAATGAGAATAACGTGATGAAGTTCTACTCAAGCTTCGCGACAAAGTGTCCGATCTGCTCGGACCAACTTTCATCAGCCGCTAAACCCTTTCCAACCAACCTTGCGACAATTTGACAATTCTGTGGGCTGCAGCCTTGGAAGAGCCCACCCAGGCCTTCAACTGCCGAATGATACGCGGCCCGACCGAGGGCCAGGGACAGGAGTCGAGCAATCACAGAGCCCCCTGTGCGGGAGTGCTCCGCCAACATCCGAAGGCTGCCATCATGGAGAAACGGCGGGCGTCCAAATCTATCCGGTCCCGACTCGGATTTGGCAAATTTTGGGCAAGAGGCGCCTTTTCGCGATCTTCTTGCGCGTCATATGGACTGTTTCAGGCCCCGTCAGAGAGTCCTCCTCATGGCTATGCCTATAAGCCTCGCTCGTTCATATCTGATATCTCACCTTGCATGAATCCTTGACGCCGTCGCTCGTTTACCGATCTTTTGGCCCCAAAGGCCTGTCATTCTTTTGCTATATCTAGATTATACCCCATATAATTCCTTAGTTCCAAATTCATTAGGTCTACATCACCCTGAACTTCTGGTTCTCCGCCTCGAAAGCCTTTTCGCAACTACGACTGTCATTCGAGATGTCGCAAGTCAACCTCCAAGATATCATCCTGCCTAACGGCACTGTTCCATATGCGATCCGGAAGGAAATGCAAACGGGCTGCTATGCCTATGTGGAGGGAGTAGGCACTCCTTACGGCTATGTGCCTTCTCTTGCAGCAGGCATTGTCTTCCTGGTCCTTTTCGGCCTCACGATGATCCTCCAGACAATACAGCTTGCATGGAAACGCACCTGGTGGTGTGCTGTATTCGCCGTGGGGAGTCTCAGTAAGCACTTTATTTTCCAGAAATACCGCACAGCATCACTCATACATCCACAGCCGAAGTTATAGGTTGGGCCGGCCGGACATGGTCTGCGGAATGCCCATACAACACCAACGCCTTCCTCATGCAAATCACAACCCTAATCATCGGTGAGCCTGCCCTTCATACCACAACCCCAGGACCAATGAACTAACCCGCACAGCCCCTACATTCTACACAGCAGGCGTCTACGTCCTCCTCGGCCGCTTCATCCAGCTCCTCGGCCGCGACTCCTCAGTCCTCAGCCCCAAAGTGTACCTGATAATCTTCGTGACCTGCGACATCATCTCGCTCGTGATCCAAGCCGTCGGCGGAGGAATGGCCTCTGTCGCGGCCGCCCAGGAAAACGGCAATACAACCCCAGGCACAAACATCATGGTCGCCGGTATCGTCTTCCAAATGGCCTCGATCACGGTCTTTGTCCTCTGCGCCGCCGACTTTGTCCGCCGTACCCTCCGCCGCCGCCTCCTGCAGTCCTACACCAAGACAATCGTGCCGCTCTTGGCTGCCATGATCTTCTCCGTCATCTGTATCTATATCCGAAGTATTTACCGAACAATTGAACTGCTGGAGGGTTGGAGCGGGTATCTGATTACCACTGAGAGGTTCTTCATTGCCCTTGATGGCGCGATGATGGTTCTAGCCGTGGCTATTTTCAACATTATCCACCCCGGTTGGTTTTTGCCCGGCGCCGGGGAGCGAAAGGGGAGCGAGGGGAGTTTGACGGAGCTGCGGTACCGAAACTAAGCATGATACATTCTGTCTTCCTCAACGATTTCCTTGTGCGCTTTTGTTACTTGGCCGCGGCCCTTTACTCAACGTATGCGTCTTTTGATGCGCCTGGATACCTTGATTGATTTATAGCAAGGGTTGGAATGCGGGGCTTTCTCGTGCTACGCTCCTATAGTACTTGCTACAAAATATATAGAATAGAGAACTGAAATGAATTTATCAACGTCACATTGCAACTTAGCTTCGTATACTCGTTAGAAGTGCGAGAATAGTAGAAACCCGAAATAGATTAAGAACGAACAGGATTGGGAACCCAAACTCCAGGCTTACCCCTCCCTCCCTTCCGTAGCTGATACAGTTTTGTCCCATTCCTTCGCCAAGCTAACGCGCAAACAAAATCATAGAACTAATTGAATGGAGAAAGTCGAGAATAGAATACTAAAAGAGCGAAAGAGAATTATGGAAGCTTTGACTAGAGCCCATCGACGGCCTCGATCCAGCCATACGCCAACCCGACAACCAGCGTGGCCAAGGTCCAAACAGATCCCCATGTCCAAGCACCCTCGAAGCTAGCACCATTGACTGTCCCCGCAACCTGGAGGACGGTGTTGATCATAGTAACTGTGGCTAGAATCACCGTGCGGGAGCCAAGGACCCTAGTTCTTCGGGAAAGCGCACCCCAGGTGTTGCGGTAGATGGCCGAGGCAAGGTACTCTCCCTGCTTGGGGAGCACCGACTTTCCTTTTTCGATCTCGGTATCCTGTATGGCAGGAGTTCCAGTGGAGCTGACGAAGAGCAAGTCCCTCGCAGCCCAACCTGCCGGGAGGAGAGACAAGAATAAAATCGGCAGACCAGCAGGCCCAGCGTGAACTCGAGAGATGTTGGGGAGTTTGTCAAAGTGCACAACAAGCTGCGCGGGGAGCCAGGTCTGGTAGCTGAGGTACAAGGTGACGGTGTAGATGGCTGTAGCGAGGACGGTCGTGTACGTGGTGATGCCCCAGTCCTGGAGGATGCCCCGGTTGGAGACCGCGGTAAAGGGCGCGCAGGCGAGGTTGTGTACGAAATTGGGGCTGCGCAGGAAAGCAAACGGCAAGGCGGTGGAGATGACCACGATCGCGTAAGACGCAAGGACAGTTGTTGGTCGGAGGCCGTAGAATGACGAGAGCAGGGCGTACGTCGGCAAGTGAATCAGGAGCGAGAAGTTTAGAATGTCGCGTCCTGTCAGAATGTTAGGCAAGCTTCAAGTGCAGTAGACAAAGCTGCTTACCGTCAAATCCCAATGTCCAGGCCAATGCGACTTCGACGGCCTTCCATGCCATCAAGCCACCAACTTCCCACCATTCCTCCAGGTGCCTACTGACGCGACCTAACTCGCCAAGGGTGATCGGAGACGTGATGGTGAAAAGGGTCGAGCTGAGCGCGAGGCTGCTAATAATTACCAGGACGAAGCGCGCCAGCGAGGGAATGCGCTCGACCGTCGACTTTCGCGGAGGAGGGGGCGCTTTCGTGACTTCGGCGTAGGACTTTTTCGGACTCGAGGACACAAGGACCTCTTGCTTGCGAGGAGCCATCATTTCGTGTGGCAGTGCGCGGGTAGTCTATCAGCAGGTCGATTCGATGAGAAACCGAGTTCTGAGATTGATGAAGGGGAGACGTTTGAAATGAAAGAAAGGAAGGGAGAAGATAATTTGGTGGTGGGAAAGCTAAAGCGATGACATCATCACAAACGACAAAAACGTCACTCGGGCCACGCTCAGAACAATCAAGATCCAGGAGATCGAGATGGAGGCTGACATCCATGGTAAAGCTCCTGTCAGAAATCACCTCTTGGTCAGTTTTGTACTGAGGCTCGTGAGCCCTTGCCATATCTATCCCGGACATGTCTCGCTGCGCACTGTAGACGTAACGCTAATGAGGGGATATATAGTAGCGATACCACACTACGTACTACCAAGCTTTGCATTAACATAAAAGATGCATTAGTTTCCCCCAAGTGTTCAAAACACTCAGTACACCAAGGGCCAATATATATCTATATACAAATACAACCACCGGGGTATATAAGACCATGCCACCGGTCTAATCAAACAAATCATGAACATATTTCTCAAATTAATCGTCTTCCCTTTCCACGGGTTTGGTGAAGAACTCCAAAGTTCCCTGCTCGCGACCCTTGGTATCCCGCATCGCGATCTGGTACTTTCCTTGATCCCAGAGATCCTTGATCGTAAGTTCTCGGGTACGTCCCAGGCTCTCGATAGCACTGATACGGTCAAGGGTGGCTTCTAGGTGTTCATCGAATCCTGGCTGGCTGCAGACTTCGCGGAATGCAAGCTGCATGGGCACAGAGTCGGCTCGAACCATTGCTCGAGAGGTGATGGTGAAGACGTTCTCGTGATCGTAACTCTGGATGAAGTCGGCCCGCGTCATGATCTGCCGCGCTTCATGGAGTGATATCTCCGGGAGGATATGGCCACGCTCTTCGTCGTAGATTTTCTCCATAGATCTTTCCTTATCCACCAACGCCTTGGCCATCACCATAGCGGCTGACTATTTCCGCATTAGAGAGGTGAGAGAGAATTAGCCATGTCTGGGGCTTACTCACAGCGTATTTCTGCTGGTCCATAACATCGTCATCCATCTCCTCACCAAGGATCCAGCATTTGTTCAGGAACCATGTCTTTTCAGCCTCGCAGATGCCGTTGCATAATTTCATGAAATCCGGGGCCTTTGCAACCCTGCTGAGATAAGATAGGCGGCCCCCAACTTTGTCGTATACTTCCTTCAGGACCTCATCCGAGAGGTGCTCATTAAAAGAGTCCTTGCGATATTTCCGTAAGGCTGCCATGGCTTTGCCTTTGGGGAGATCCACTATTGGAATGGTTTCCATCCGGGTCGCGTATCGCTTCAGCCTCTCATACACCCAGTAGTCATCGCTATTGAAAACTGCTGTTGTTAGCTTGATTGATTGCCAAAAAATATCGAGACATACCCGTCGTAACAAGATTACTAGCCGCCCACTGCTCGGCCCGTTGCTGGATCATTTCAAGAAGGTCTTGGCCTTCGGAATCGTCCCTAACCATGTGTGTGCTGTTGATGATCAACACAAGCGGGGCCTTTTTCTTGCTTCTTCTTTTCATGGCAACTTTTTCCAGTTTGTTAAAAGCGCGCTCTATATCCAAGAGAGCAGTGGTGTCCCTTGGTCCTTTGATGCTGAAAAGACTACCGATATAACTGGTACTGTTAGTATAAGGCATACACGGAATCAGCGGCCGTGGTTTATAGCCCGACACGTATCAAGGGAACGTACTCCTCGTGAAATTCGTAGTCCAGCGCTTTCCCAAGTCGGATTCGGAAAATCTCTTGGTCACCATGAGCATCAAAGATCGCGCAACCGTCTCCGTTGATTTTGCGCATGGCTTCCAGAAGCATTGATGTCTTTCCGGTGCCCTTTTCACCAATCAGCAAGAAGTAATGGCCTGGGATTTCACCCGAAATGATCTTGTCGATCCTCGGCTGCTCGTCTCGAATCATCCAGTGCTCCTCATGGTGGTACTGATGCTTCGTATCCACGCCGGCAACCTCAAGAGCAGGGTCACCAGGTTCAAATGCATTTTCCATCTTTTGCAAAATGAGATATTTGTAGTATTTGTGGTACGAGAACCCAGCAATACTGTCATCGATCAGTGAAAGTTAACCTTGACGCATCCAGGAAAAATTACCCTAGAACAGCAATCGACGCAAAAGTCGTCGCGGTCGTCTCCAGCACTTTTAAGACTGTTGACCTGAAGTTCGGGTCTTGATCATTGCTTTTTCCTCGACCGTCGTCTTGGTTCGCCTGATCCTGAGGGTCAGGACCTGAAGGAATAGAGCCTTGTGAGAAGCTTTGGCCAGAATACATGGCTATTACCCTGCCTGGCTGCCTTCGTGGAAGCCAGGGCTGTGGTCGAATTGAGGACTTGAGACATCGCTGAACTGTGTGACGAAACATCCTGGGCGGGTTCCAAGGAAAAAAAAAGAGACGGAGATGAAGTGGAACTGATTTAATGAAAGTGAGGAAGTTGTTAAAGAATGGCGGTGTAGACGAGAGTTTTTGCGCCTGAAGCTGGGTCTCGACAGCTGGTATAGAAGGATGCAATCGGAGCAGCCCAGGGATGCAAGCTTCAGAAACCGGAGGTACCTGACCTGCGAAAATTCCCACAAAGATAATCCAAAAGAGTGTCGACGGTGGGATATAAGGGAAGAAGAAAGACGGACGAAGGAAGACAAAGCGGAAGATAAGAAAAAGAAGTTAGAAAGAAAGAATGGAACCGATGATGTTGTTTGGTGTCGCAAATTGGAGCCAAATGGATGCGTTCTGGTCGTGCTGCGCCTCAAGATCTATGGAGACGCACTGCAGATCCGGTTGCTTGGCGGCAAACTTGTCTTCGATCTGGAATTATCTGAGGCTGATGCTGTGGCGGGACACTCCCTGTTGTTATTGTCATCTAGCTTTCTCACTCTCAGCTGCGAGAATTAAGCCATCTTGTGAGAGGAGTTGCAAAAGAAAACGGATGAGTTGGCAGCGAAACTGGAGGCCCTGGCTGCCTTCCTCTCGGCTCACCAGACACGCAACTCCTCTTGGCACGGAAGCACTATCTTGAGCCGTTCAATGGGAACCAAGCGCACGGATACTACGTCTAAGAACATAACAGAGAGTACTCAGGCTGTTCAAGATAAGAATTCATGTAACACAGGTAGGCTAGGCAGTCTCCCTATAGTTGCCAGTGTGCGTACCTAGCTATTAACACATTGCTCGGACAACCAGCAGTAGCTGCGCATATTATCTTGAGATGACTATCCTGTCACTTTCTCTTCTCTTATGACTTTGTACGATCTCATTCTCTCATACCTTTGCCCACTTTGACTTGTTTACTCCCACACCGCGGCAAATCCAAATTCACCACAAACATGCCCATGACATGGAACGCCGAGGCAGAGGCTAGGGTATGTATTGATCAAGTCTGCCTATCCCAATCGCCGTTGCTGACTCCTAAAGCTGCTGCTTGGCATTCTAGCCCAGATGCAAGGTGTTCGCCTCGACTACAATGCGCTAGCTGCCCATATGGGACCCGGTATGCCACTGCTATCAGTAATCAGTGGAGAAGGCTGACTGACCTTGACAGGATGCTCTGTCGCTGCCCTACACCAGCATATCTTCAGGCTTCGCCGCGAAACCGGTATTCCTGCAAATAGCCCCGGAAAAAGCCATGCAACCGGTGTTCGCAAAAAGTCCAGACAGACTGCAACCAAAGAGTCTCCAATCTCACGGGCCAAAAGACCCTATTGCGTTATCGTTGATGACGACGAAGACGACCAACATTCGGCCAAGGATCTCAAGCCCCTGATTAAAGAAGAAGACGATAAGAAGGAAAAGAAGAAGCTGAATCTCTCTCCTATTGATCCTGTCGATTGACCGTACGTCTGCGTTAATTGAGGCAATCCGTCCACAAGCAAATCATTGATCGTTTCCCTTATATTGAATGGTGAGACATCCTCCAGGTTTCAAGAAGCGCTAGCTGACTCTTGCAGGTTGGTTTACCTCACGACAAAGCGGCCTTGACGGACGAGACAGCTTTCACATGGTGCGATGCAACTAGATGAGCCATCGGGCTCAAGACCAGGAGATGGGAGCGCCCGACTAGTAGCCATGTGGGCGGAGCTGTATTCCCCAGTTCATGCAGCGCGTGTGGGCCAGCAAAAGCAATCAATTTGTGTACAATAGTAGCTTGGATGGGCGTTCCCGCAACAGGGTATGCGCAAGAACCTGGATAAACTCAATCAGTCAGATTCTTTGTCTGCTAAAACATGTTGTACTTCAAGCGCCTGGAAGGAAAACTCCATAGCAACCGCAATTAAGCCCCGCCGAATCCGAACTATGCCCACAGTATGGATGTCACTGTCGCGTGAGCTAAAGCGTGTAGACAAAAGCATAACCCAATACCCGACGCTGGCAAATACAGTTCCATGGGACATCGCTAGGTTAAGTTCGAGGCCAAACGAGATATCAAAGGGTATTGATCACGGCAGGGGGATGGAGATGATGCTACGTATTGCTGGGGGATGTTTGTGGGGATATATTCCACCGCCCCGAGGACTCCCGAGGGAGAGCCGGAACCGCATCCGCGAAATTTTCTCTCCAGCTTCGTACTGGCAGCAATCTTCTTCTTCATACTCTGGGGTGTGTTTGATGCATTTGCTTGGATACAGGGTGGTTGCTTGATTCAATTACCCTTCTCCTCTGTATATTATCCTTTTAATCCCCTTTATTCTATACTCCTCGTTCTCGCTATACTTCCTCGAATTTTTTTTCATTTCTCCGTTCTCCGGAGCTTTACCCACACGGTCACCGACAGCCTCAATTGTGCCTGTCCTCGAACCTCAACTCTAGCTTCAACTTGAGCTTCAATAATTATCAAATATGGCACAGACCAATGGCGAAATGGAACACTCAAGTGGTTCGTATCAACCGGGCCTTCCGAGGAACACCAAGCTCATTCTATTTGCAGAGTCTCCAGAGCAAATCATCAACGGAAACGACCAGGAGGGTGTCCAGGAGGACGATGGCGCTGGCGGTACGTTTATCTACAATGCTGTCCAGGTGTTGAAACTCTGACAATTGTTCTTATATAGGCCTCTTCCAGATTTCCGTGAAGCTTCCTCATGAGCCCTACAAGATTCAGGTCATGGTGCGTTTATGCCAATGGACAGGTAGACACACGAAACTCCTCTGACATTCTTCTTCTTTTAGGTTTCCAGCCAAGAACAAGTCCAGGATGTCCGTCAATCCATCGTCGAGCTACCGGGTACATTCCAATACACCTGCTTCCATCTCGAGTTCAACGGAAACCGTATCAACGATTTCGTCGAGCTTTCCGAGGTTGCCGATCTGCAAGCCGATTCGGAAATCGTCCTAGTGGAGGACCCCTACACTGAGAAGGATGCTCGTATGCACGTTGTTCGTCTGAGGGAATTGCTCGGAGCTGCTGGTGACCGAGTTGATACTTTAAACGGTGTCAATGCTGGACTATCCCTGCATGACTCAATTGCCGCCCAGGTTGGTGGTGAGAAGTCAGAAAAGGAGCACTCGCTCGCCAAGTATGAGATCTCCGGCACTTCTTCGCTAAAGACCATCCTCCCCAGGTCGGAGGCACCCGCCCCCAAGACTGTCAAGTCTATTTCCCTTTCTCCTTGGAACCCGCCTCCTTACCACCTCCGCCAAAAGGGACACCTCCTGTACCTCCAGGTGACCACCGCTGAAGGGGAGCAGTTCCAGGTCACCTCCCACGTTTCTGGCTTTTTCGTCAACAAGTGCTCCAACGCCAAGTTCGACCCCTTCCCCAAGACTATCCCCAAGAAGGGCAGCGCGCATTCGCTTCTCAACTTGATTTCTCAGCTCTCTCTTTCATTCGACTCTGCTTTCAAGGAGCTGCAGGAGTCGAACAACGAGAAAGACCTCTTGACTACTTTCCCTTTCCAGAACGCTATTCCCTGCAGCCCATGGCTTGTCGCGCCCCCGACTTCCAACGTCAACGCTCACCAGCCCGACATCACACGATCTCAGGAGAACTACCTCATCTCTGGTGTGGACAACGCTGAAACATTGCGCGATTGGAACGAGGAGTTCCAGACCACCAAGGAGCTGCCTCGCGAGACTGTGCAAGATCGTGTCTTCCGTGAACGACTTACTTCTAAGCTGTTTGCTGACTACAACGAGGCTGCTGCTCGGGGTGCTGTCTTGGTTGCGCGAGGAGAAGTTGCTCCTCTTAACCCCACGGAGGCCCAGGACGCTCAGATCTTCGTGTACAACAACATCTTTTACTCTTTTGGCGCCGATGGCGTTGGCACTTTCGCCTCTGAGGGTGGCGATGAGGCTGCCCGTGTAGCTGTCGGTAAGGATGTTCTTGGTATCAAGGCCGTCAACCAGCTCGACATCAACGGCTTGTTTACACCAGGAACCATCGTCGTTGACTACATGGGCAAGCGCATTGTTGGCCAGAGTATCGTTCCTGGTATCTTCAAGCAACGCGAGCCAGGTGAGCACCAGATCGACTACGGTGGTGTTGAGGGCAAGGATGTCGTCGCTACCCACCCTGACTTCGTGTCCGTCTTTGAGAAGCTGTCCAAGGCCCTCAGGATTAAGAAGCACGCAGTGTGGGACAAGGAGAACCAACGCCACGACCTCGAGGGCAGTGTGGAAACAAAGGGTCTCCTTGGTACCGACGGCCGCAAGTACGTGCTTGACCTCTACCGCGTCACCCCGCTCGATGTGGCATGGAATGAGGAAGAAAGCGGCGATGTCTACCCTCACCACATGTCGGTTCTCCGATTGGAATTGGTGGAGGCTTACTGGAGGGCCAAAATGAGCCAGTATGTCAAGGCTGAAGTCGAGCGCCGTCGTGCCGCCAAGGCCGAGGAGACTGTTGAGAAGGAGAAGTCTTCTGAAGCTACTGAATCTAAGGAGGAGGGCAAAGAGGAGGGTTCTGAAGAGAAATCTGACGAATCTGCAGATCAGGAGCGTGTTGACATTTCCGGGTTCTCCCTTGCGCTGAACCCTGATGTCTTCAGCGGCCAGATCCCCCAAACCGATGAAGAGAAGGAGCAGTGGGCCCAGGATGAGAAGGAGGTTCGTGATGCTTGCGACTTCCTTCGGTCCAAGGTCATGCCGGAGTTGGTCCAGGACCTGCACGATGGCGACGTAGGCTTCCCTATGGATGGCCAGTCTCTTAGCCAACTGATGCACAAGCGTGGTATCAACATTCGCTACCTGGGCAAATTGGCTAACCTGGCCAAGGAGAAGGGCTCCCGCCTCGACGCTCTCTCTACTCTGCTGGTGCAGGAGATGGTTGCGCGTGCCTTCAAGCACGTCGCCAACAAGCACTTGCGCAACGTTCCCGGACCTTTTGCCGCATCTTGCGTTGCCCATCTCTTGAACTGCCTCCTCGGTGCTGACGTCAATGTGGCTCCCCGGGCTGAGATCGATTCCTCTCTCCGCGAGATTTACCCCGAGGGAGACTTCTCTTTCGAGAAGGTCACCCCCGAAGCTCTCCGGGCAGAGATCGAGAAGCAGGTTACCCTCAGGTACCGCTTTACCCTGGAGTCTCAATGGTTCAACTCTCTGCGACACTTGCAGCTTCTTCGTGACGTTTCTATCAAGCTTGGTCTCCAGCTTGGTGCTCGCGAATTTGCTTTCACTAAGGCACAGGCTGAGGGTCTCAAGAAGGTGCTGCCTATTGCCAACGGCGTCAACGGTGCCGGGCACGATGAGGGCAGCAAGAAGAAGAAGAAGAACAAGAACGGTGACTCTGGCTCACCGGCTCGTGCCGCTGCTGTAGAGAAGGCGGTTGTCACATTCACTGCGGACGACATTGTCAACATCGTCCCTCTGGTCAAGGATGCCTCCCCCCGAAGCTCGCTTGCAGAGGAGGCCTTGGAGGCCGGGCGCATCTCTCTCATGCAAAACCAGAAGCAGCTTGGCCAGGAACTTATCCTGGAGTCTCTGTCTCTGCACGAGCAGATTTACGGTATCCTCCACCCCGAGGTTGCCAAGTTGTACCACCAGCTGTCCATGCTCTACTACCAAACCGACGAGAAGGACGCCGCTGTCGAGCTGGCTCGCAAGGCAGTTATTGTTACCGAACGCACACTTGGTGTGGACTCTGCCGACACTATTCTAAGCTACCTCAACCTCAGTCTCTTTGAGCACGCTTCCGGAAACACCAAGGTTGCGCTTGCATACATCAAGCACGCCATGGACCTTTGGAAGATCATCTACGGCTCCAACCACCCTGATTCAATCACCACCATGAACAACGCCGCTGTCATGCTCCAGCATTTGAAGCAGTACACCGACTCGAGAAAGTGGTTCGAGGCTTCCCTCTCGGTCTGTGAGTCGCTCTTTGGCAAGCAGTCCATCAACACTGCGACAATTCTGTTCCAGCTCGCGCAGGCTTTGGCCCTTGACCAAGACTCGAAGGCTGCCGTTGGCAAGATGCGCGATGCGTACAACATTTTCCTCAGCCAGCTTGGTCCCGAGGACCGCAACACTAAGGAGGCAGAGACCTGGCTTGAGCAGCTCACCCAGAATGCCGTCTCCATCGCCAAGCACGCCAAAGACATCCAGGCCCGCCGCCTACGCCGCATCAACATGGGCACCCGGACCCTTGGCACCCAAATCCAACCTCAGGTTGGCCAATCCGCAGCCGACGTCTCTGTGTCAGGCCAGTCCTCTAGCTCCGGCATGGACTCCAGGAACATTGACGAGCTGCTAAAGTTCATCGAAGGAGGTGAAACCGGTTCCTCATCGAGGACCAAGCAGAAGAAGCGTGCTGCGGCCAGCAACCCTAAGCTTCGTGGCAAGAAGTCCTCGGCTTAGTTTGAATCTGTTCGGATACAACAAAATTCTTGGGTTTTACGTTTCCTTTTAACCTCCCATCTCTTGACGGCCACATAATTTTCTCGAGCCCATATATTTCGGGGCTCATGCGTTGGATGAGCGGAATTCTTGGATATATTCATATTGACATGTTTTCATATTTTGTAGAAATCTCTACTCTTTCTATCTGGGTTCGGGTTGCTTTACGGCATGGATTGTTCATCGTGGGCAGTGCATAGCAGGCAAGGTCGGGTGATTTGCATGCTATACTGGTGTTCTGCTTCTGTACATTATATATGACCACAACTAACTCATGCATTGAATGACCTACTTCGACATACTATGACGTCTGATGAATTGTAAAATCTAGGCTGTAGCGGTGGTGTTTCAGGTAATCCATGATGTCGATCGGCTGAGTCATCGGCACTATGCCGCATTCGACGTCCCCGTCTTTCATGTTTACATTTTCGGCCTCTGTTTGTTCTTCCCCCCCCCTCACCTCCCCTACTCATCTGTATTTTATGCCAATATTGGCTTTTTGGCTGCATTGTATCGGTGCAGAGTTTATTTTGGTCTCTTAAATTCTATCCTGTCCCCGCCTTTTGATGTTGTGAAGTCTTGGTATTCCGCAAATGCTAGGGCCTTCGTCGCAAGCCGAATTGTAGCATGAGTTGGGCAGTTTATGAATTCCAGCAAGCAGAAATAAGCATGAGCAGCTTATTTTACACGACATAACCTTATATTCAATGATATTCCGCAAACATATTACGGACCAAAGCCTCTACATACCGGCGCAGCATGGAGGATATCCGACCGACCGCAAAATGGGCAAACCGCATGTTGCGTCCCTTGGCGTCCATATACCACCGTTTAGAGAAACATCATGAAATCGTCACTAGTGTATTGATCTCCAAGGCCAAGGAGAAGAGCGATGCTGCGCCGGATGACGGACAACGGACACGTCTATCGATCACAACTAAGGGGACCGAGCGCGGATGCAGTTACCCGGACGACGACGAAGAGCCAAACGACCCAGCATGGATACCAGGAAAACCTATGGACAACCGGAGGATACGGCAAAACTATTCGAGCCGGGGGCGCGGGGCGGGGGCAGGCCCGCGGAGGCGCAGTCGATTGTTGATCCGGAGTCCTGAGGTACCAAAGACACTTCCAGGCGCAATTGAAATTGCGACACCGTTGATTACAGGGAAGCTTCGCGGCAGTCCCTTGATAGAGGCGTCGCCGGCGCTGAGGATGCAGCTTTTTCAGAGCCACTTACCGGACAATGGCATGGGAAGCTCGGCAGAGCATCGGAAAACTGGGCGAACAAACAATTCTGCTTTCCGGCCGTATCAGGGATCGTGGAAGGAAATCATAGATCAGTCTGGAGACCCTGGGTTTGTGGATATTGCACATTTATTGGACCGCATTTTACTAAAGTTCCTGGGGAAAACTCGGGTCGCGCCACAGGTTGATGGCGCTCAGCGCGGGGCTCGATCATTGTTGTCGATGGCTGTCCGGCGGCTTCCGGAGTTCATTGCTGAGGAACAGCGGATACAGGATGAACAAGAGGAGGACCGTGACGTGGATATGTGCGACGCATATTTCACAGAGTTAGAGGCCTCTTATGCACTCGGCGGGTCTGGGTGGCAGCCACTCCGAGAAGCTGTGCGTGCTCAAGGGCTCTATCTTGTCTCGTGCATGATTCAAAATCGATGGGTAACCTCACCAGCAGCATGTCGACTGCTTGAAGAGTGTTTGAAACATCAAGAGTTTGACGCTTTCGAGGTGTTAGAAACGAAACTGCTTGCCAGTGTCGATATTTACCATAACCCGTCTGCATTCGATCCGCCACGGTCATCCGGCCAGCGAGACTGTATTCAGCTACTTGGGAGTTATTATCTACGGCATCCGGCGCGTCATGCTTATGTCTTTGAGCAACTGACTAGGCTCCTAATGCGCGGGGCCATTCCGCCCGAATGGATGGTCACTACCTTGTGGAAGAAATGTGTGGACAGGGCAATCAAATCGGTGTCGACTGAAGACCGTGGCTACGCTGCTGCGAGGCAATTGGTTGAGGCTGTGATCCTCTCATCGGCCGATATAATCACGGGCTCAAGAGAGGCGCTCCGTGAAGCGCCCCATGCAGTGCGGCCGCGAGAAACTCGCATAGCCGGAACGACAGGAGTCTCAAGTTCGTGCCCGATCCCCATCCAAGATGCACTAAGCAATCTCGTCTCTAGCCTCCTCATGGCCCTTTGTGGGATGTGCATTGCACGGTCACAGGCGCCTGACGCTGTCGAGAGGTCTGCGGGTTTTAAGACCCGAGAGCTGGTTAGTGACCTGGCGTATACCGTCAAAAGAGTGATTGGCAACGAGCTGGTGCCAGTCGACCTTGAGCAACGTACAATCTGTTCTTTGCGACGTGGTTATGTGCTGTTGGCAGATTGCACGCTCCAGTGCGGCAACAGCGTAACGCCTGATATCATTTACCACTCTGAATCCGTTTCAAAACGCAATATCGAGTCATTCTTCAAGGTGTTGGCCTCCAAGCAAGAAGTGGTCAGGGAGCTGGCAAGGCTTGTGTCTCAGGTGTTCCACCATTCTGGACATACACAGGATCAGGGGCCTTCCCGTACTCCCAGGGAAATTCGAGCCAAAGTCTCGCAACTCGCTCAATTGACCAGCGCCACAGGGGTTGCTCTGCTGCTAGGCAAGGTCGCTGCAGAGACCGCCATGGAGCTGGCGGAGAAGAGCCTTGATCCCGATGACCACACCTGGGCCGTTGAGATCCAAGAAACTGTCGTTTCGTCTCAAGAGATTGAGGCCTCTCAACAGTCGCCTTCCTCTAGCCAGCTATATACGAGCCTATACCGATGGGAAGATAGTATTGGCGAGTGGGTGGCAAGGACACCGGCGGCCAGACCCCGGGCCGCTGCTACTGCTGCCCTCTCAAAGGCACAAGTTAGGAAGCGAGGGCGGCCGCGAGTTATTGCTTGCTCGACCGATAGTTCTTCCGCCAGCTCGTCTGGCTCGGGAGAGAGCATTTCAAGTATAACATCATCTGCGCCCTCGCCTCAACCGCAAGTATCTACCGCCGCGAAGCCCCAAATAGGGAGAAGAAGAGGGCGACCTCGTAAAATTGCACGCTCGGCGAGTAGCACTCGCGCCAGCTCCGTGTACTCGCAGAAGAGCGTTTCAAGTGATGATGAAGAGCCCACCTCTACTCTCGCCGCAAAGCCACAGGCGAGAAGAAGAGGGCGACCGCGACTTGCTGCACCGTTGGCGAATAGCTCTCGCGCGAGTTCAAGATACTCGGAGAAGAGCGTCTCAGATGATGCATCTTCGTCATCCGGAGAGCCAGTGAGCGCCCCCGCCGTGAAGCCACCAGTAAGGAGAAGAGGGCGACCACGACTTTTCGCACGCTCGACGAATAATTCGCCGGCCAAAGCGAGCCCGCAGAAGAGCATTCCAAGTGTTACATCATTACCGCCATCCGTCTCAAGAAAAAGGCCACGTGCGAATCACAATTTGGGTCCCCGGCCGTTTAAGAAGACTTACAACACGCGATCGGTGGAGCGAGTAGAGGGAGATTGGACCGATAAATCATACTCTTCATTATATCAAGCTTCATCTGGAGCAACGCACGTTCCGGTAGCCGCCCGTACAAGGACCGGTCTCAGGGACGTGCTTCACAATAATTCGGTGGACCAGCGGGGTGTCTTGACGAGAGATAATCTCGCAGGTCCAACCTCAGCATTGGAGGTCGTCGTCGCCAACAAGAGCCCGCCATCAGATCACGCCACTACATCTAGAACTCATACCCGGCCAATTAAGCGCCGCGCCCGGCATTCAACGATTATACCGAGGAAAAGCCCCAGAGTGCTTCGGAAAAGGCAGTCGGCCCCAGCCCGATTTACGATAACGAGCCGGAGGACGACGATAATCCCATGCTCGGAAGACGATAGCGACGATGAACTTAGCTTCCTTTAGGCGCTTGGCCAGTTTGTTTATCTGATGCACCTTGGATTTTAGTTTAGTGCTTGCTTTGGAGGAGTATTGGAAGGATTCGGTCTGGTTCAGCGTGATACCCTGGGCATTCGTCACTTTACTGTTTATTGGTTGGAACTGTTTGCTGCCCATGTACGGAGTAGATACAAGTCCTGTTGCTTCGAATCTCTTATCTTTCATCCCTCGTAGATGGGTTTATCCCTCGTAGATGTGTTTCCTGGCCAAGGCGTTACGCCTGGCTATTCTTCCCCAGTCGAATGTGACGGCGCGTACGGAGCTCGCATGTCACCCGCAGTAGTGGATGTTTGAGAAGTGCACAGTCAAACCGCCACATGATCCTATTTCGAAGAGTCCTGAAGGCTCGACTCCCTGGGGCCTTGCGCTGTTGCCCGCTGGCGACCCGTAGTTAATATATTTTCCCGGCTGTTATATTAAGACATTGCTGGGGCCGGGCCCGGCGTTGGCAGTAGATGAAGCCTGACTCGGCCGGCCGTTTTATCGTGGTACAGGAATAGAATCCTGTCTTTGTTCCCCATCATCCTTGAAATTCAGGTCCAACTGCGCCGGCTGGGCAACGCCTGCAGGGTTGATTACGATGTGATGACCGAGAAGCTTGAAACTCGAAATCGAGCAGCAGGATCTGTCATGTCAGTTCTTGCTGAGCGTCAGGCACAGTCCGGCTTGGCAGCGCCGAGTGGCCAGCGACTCCGCCAAGGTGTTTCATCGCTCAGCCACTCGACTCCTCCATTTCGCCTACAAACTGCCAATCCAGTTATGCACGCAGCCTTGATTTGCTACTGGCCATTCTCCAGAGTTAATCTGGACAGGCCTTCGCTGCCACTCAGATGGCGATGGTAGATTGCCGCCAAGCCGCACTACATCGTGGGTCTCCGCGACTGGCGGCTGCAGCGAGGGGTCGAGCTGGGCCCAGCTTGCCTCGTTAAATTTATTTATACGGTATGCAATCTATCACTGGCAGCTTGGCCGCTTTTCTTTTCTTTCCCTTTTCTCTCCCTGCGTCTGGCCGTCGTTCTGTCGAATTATTCAGTTCTGAGTAGCTTGGAGTGACTGGTTCACTGCTGCCATTTTGCCCACATTCTTTTTGTTGCCCATCAACGCCGACGATCGCTATTCAGGAGATCGATAGAGAAACCTTAGAAAGAGGACCCCAACCAGAAAGGAGCCGTCTTCAGAGCTACAACTACCCTCGTTTCGAACCAGCGATTGTAATTGCTTGGTTTCTGGCTTAGCTCTTTGGTTTTGGGTCAATGGTCTCTGTCCCCTTGTGACCGACACATTCACTTACAACCGCATTGTCTGTCATCCCTGGGGACAATCTCTCGGTCATTCACTCTCTAGGACCGTGACGTCTGCGGTGTTGACTGGTAAAAACACCTTCACTTGATTATATACGCTCTTTTCTGGTGATATTTCGCTGTTCGGAGCTGGTCTCGTTCGCCACATCCTTGTTCTGTCTCCGTCGTTTTCGCTATAAAAGCGCTTTCCCTATCACACTCAACAACCATGGCTTCTACACTTCTTCTCTTGTCCCTGGTCGGACACTCTTTGGCAGCAGATCTCGAACGCCGTTCCGGCGATGAGAACCCGTTCTGGGGGATGCTCAATGACGATTATGCCCGGTACTCCTTGTTGGCGCTCGGCTGCTTCGCGGCGCTCATGTACATCTGGAAGATGTGGTTCCGCATCGCCGCCCACATGCGACGGCTGGCAAGTTTCAGCAACGAGCGCCAGAACTATTTCGTGCCGGCCGATAAGACCCTTGCCAGGATCAAGAAGCACATCGTCTACGCGCCGCTCTTCCGCAACCGACACAACAGGGAGTTCCAGCTATCCCGTGCCGTCAACATGGGCACCCTGCCTAGCCGTTTCCACACGTTCATCATTGTCGGCATCGTTGCCATGAATGTCACCCTTTGCTTCGTCACTGTGCCTTACAGATCCGAGCCAGAGTCCGTGTCGGGCATCATCCTCAGCCGAACGGGTATCATGGCAACTGTCAATTTGATCCCGCTCATCCTCATGGCGGGCCGAAACAACCCTCTTATCGCGCTGCTCCAGGTGCCTTACGACACATTCAACCTGATTCACCGCTGGCTCGCTAGGATCGTGGTCTGCCAGGCGCTGGCCCATACTTTTGCCTGGGCTATCCCCAAAGCCCAGAAGAGTATGTTGTACCTTGAACCACGATGTTAGGTGCCATTGCTAATCATTGATAGTGGGCTGGAGTGGGATCGGAGCCCTGTTTGGGCAGAGTGAGTTCTTGCTGAGTGGATTGATCGTAAGTTAGCTTCCAGCTGTCAACGCTACCTTGTTAACACTTTGCAGGGAACTTGCGCCCTCGTTGCTCTTCTGGTGCACTCCCCTTCGGCAATTCGCCACGCCTTCTATGAGACATTCCTCCACCTTCACATTGCCTTTGCGGTCCTCTTCATGGCCTACTTGTGGATTCACCTGGAAGGCCGAAATGCTCAGAATTTCCTCCTTGCGGCGATCATTCTATGGGCATTGGAGAGATTTGCACGCCTTGTCATTATCGTGTACCGCAACATTGGAGGACGCACTACCACTGCAGTGGTGGAGGCGCTGCCTGGTGACGCTATGAGGATCACACTCAAGCTGTCGCGTCCATGGACATTCGAGCCCGGCCAACACATGTACCTCTACATTCCCGCAATTGGCTGGTGGATGTCCCACCCCTTCTCGATTGGATGGAGTGACACGGAGGACGCCACGGTCGACGAGAAGAGCCTCCCTGTGAGCAGCCGGGACGCTTTCGGCCCTCAAACGACAACAATCTCGCTGCTTGTTCGTCGCCAAACCGGTTTCACCGACAAGCTCTTCCAGCGCGCTGTCAAAGCCGTCGACTGCCGGGTCTCTTTAACAGCTTTGGCCGAAGGGCCATACGGCAGCATCCACTCCATGGATTCGTACGGCTCGGTCCTTTTGTTCGCTGGTGGTGTCGGCATCACGCACTTGGTGCCTTTCTGCCGCCATCTGGTCAAGGGATATGCGGACGGAACCGTGGCTGCGCGTCGCGTCACTCTGATTTGGATCATCCAGTCTCCAGAGCATCTGGAGTGGATCAGGCCATGGATGACCAGCATCCTGGCTATGCCTCGCCGCCGTGAAGTTCTGCGAATTCAGCTCTTCATCACGCGGCCGCGCAACACAAGGGAAATCCAGAGCCCTAGTTCCACCGTGCAAATGTTCCCCGGACGACCAAACATCGACACGCTCATCGGCATGGAGGTCGAGAACCAGGTTGGAGCTCTAGGTGCGCTGGTTTGCGGCAGTGGCGGTCTGAGTGACGATGTTCGCCGCGCCTGCCGGAGCCGACAAGACAAGACACAAATTGATTTCATCGAGGAGAGTTTCACGTGGTAGTTTCTTCACTTGGATATGGATTTGGGGAAATTGCTAAGGTGTCTAAGACTATGGATGGCTAGACCATGAAAGAAGTTGAATTCAAGTACTCGAGCTTTTCGGGATTGTTGATGAAGATGCTGGTTTGTTAGGCGCTTGGGAGTTTCATCTATCAGACACGTCTTGGGTAGATGACTTTCGTTGTAGATATTTTAATTTCAGTTTTGTCCATGACTTACCCGCCGTTCTGCTCAGTTCTCTAGCCTGTAGGTAGCTTGCAGCTTACCAATCTCATGCAAGTCGGCCAGCGTTCTGATTATCTGATCCATCTATATCGGATACCCCCATGTCATCAGAGGGTATAGAACCAATCGAGGACCTTCTGACTAGCGTTGCGGAGTTCGGATAGTTATGGAAGCTCAACATTGAAGCTTAGCAATCATTAGCAGATTGTGGGGCTGCGGAGGCCGAGGGGAGCAATGGCATCATCACTCATGTCCATACAAATGCCGGGCACGCAGCTCTTGCACCACCACCATTAATAATAGAGCTTGAATTCGTTGAGGATAATGAGCGGGGTAGCACCTGCTCTTAGGCTATATAAAGGCTGCTTCTTCCAGTCCGGCTCCAGCTCCACTCTCCGCAATCTCTACAAACATACTCAGCCATTGTCTTCAGTCCCATCTCGTCTTCCTTACCGTGGTCGGCTCTTTTCTACTACACTCTCCATCATGTCAAGCCCCGATATCACACTATACACCGCCCAGACTCCCAATGGAATCAAGATTTCCATTGCTCTGGAGGAATTAGGGTATGAATACCCAATAACTCTTGGACTTCACGCAAAACCCGCTATTAACAACACCACAGCCTCCCCTACAAGGTCGAGAAGATCGACATTAGCAAGAACGTCCAAAAAGAGCCGTACGTGTTCCCTCCATGCCCTTCTAGCACGAAACTAACAAGCAGCAGTTGGTTCCTCGAAATAAACCCCAACGGCCGCATCCCCGCCCTCACAGACACCTTCTCAGACGGTCAGAAGATCCGCCTTTTCGAATCCGGCGGCATCCTCACCTACCTCGCCGAGCAATACGACAAGGACTACAAGATCTCCTACCCCCGCGGAACCCGCGAGTACTATGAGACAGTCAACTGGCTTTACTTCCAGAACGCCGGCGTCGGCCCCATGCAAGGTCAAGCGAACCACTTTTCCCGCTACGCGCCCGAGCGCATCGAGTACGGCGTAAACCGATACGTGAACGAGACGAGGCGCCTCTACGGCGTGCTCGATAAGCATCTGGAGTCCTCAAAGTCCGGGTACCTTGTCGGCGACCACATCACTATTGCAGACATCTCGCACTGGGGGTGGGTTGCTGCTGCGGGGTTGGCGGGGGTTGATATTGAGGAGTTCCCGCATCTGAAGGCTTGGGAGGAGAGACTTGCTGCTAGGGAGGGCGTTGAGAAGGGGCGGCATGTGC
>RHLP01000533.1:0-30445 GCA_003719405.1 Aspergillus incahuasiensis
CCCCCTTCCATCCCGGTCAACTCTCCAATCCCCCTCCCCGGCGCAGCTACACACCCTCCAGAAACCCATACCCAAGAACCGGCTTGACAGCAGACTTAGGAAAGCTCCTCCTGCTGTGCGTCAGGCCCAGCCGAATGAGCGGAATAGCCGAAAACACCGTCGCAGGCAGGGGGTCGACCACGGGCACACACACCCCCTCCGCTGACAGTCTCGCGGCAATCGCCTCCGCACACCCAATGAACCCCGTGCAGCCCAGAATAATCGCATGCGCCCCCTCATCTCGTACAAGCTGCAGCGCCTGCACCGCCAAGCGCTCCCGCACCTCCCAAGCCCGCCCCTTGATCTCCAGCGAGGGGACATCGATCGCGCGGCAGCCCACACACCGCGTCTGATAGCCGTGCCTCTCCACCGCGGCCTGGATCATAGGCACCGTCTGGTCGAGGATCGTGACGATCCCGAAGCGCGCGGCGAGGCTGGCCGCGATCGCCACGGAGGTCTGCGTCACGCCGAGCACGGGGATGTCGACGGCCTCGCGCAGGGTTTCGACGCCCGGGTCGCCGAAGCAGTCGACCACGAGGGCCTTGGCGCCGCGCGCCTCTTCGCGCCGGGCGACGGCGAGCATTTCGGGGATGGCGAAGGCTGTGTCGACGCGGGATTCGATCGAGGCTGGGCCGCTGGTTAGGGTTGCGACGGAGACGGACAGCCCGTTCTGGCTGAGGGCTTGCACTTGCGTGGGCGAGAGGTCGCCGGTCGTGGTTATTGGTTGGATGATTGTGACTTCCATCTTTTGGGAGGTTTTGGTATGATTTTCAAGTGCTTGGGCTCTGTTTTGGTGGGATTGGAGACGCTTCGCTGAATATATGGGCAATAACTCGCTTCCGTGCTGTGCAAGGCTGATTGACGAGTGCAGCCCTTGCTCCACCGTACAATCTGTTAGACAACAACTAGTGATTGATTCGAGTCGGCAAAAGACAAACATATTGATTCTGTATCAGACTGGTTACTACTGCGCCATATTTCCTACTTACTAACCCTGCATGTTTACCACGTCAGACTTGTTCCACTTCCAGCCCAAGTCTGCAGACGTCACATTCATTGCTTCCGCGCGGCGATTGCTAACATCTCAATACAGTCAGACTGTTGTTCAATGTAGCCAGGCCTTCAGACATGCTGCACACCCCGCACTTACCAGATGCAGGTTGATGCAAGTGTAGATACAGCATCACCCCCGCGGTGTAATCAGAATTGAAACCGGAGTAATCTGCTTGAGCGCCGTGGTTCTGTGAGGTAGACGTGTACTGCAGCTGCTCAGTGCCACAAGTCCTTGATTAGCGTGTTAGCACTATTTAAGACCCTACCTCGACCTCTCAGAGAGTAAGATCACACGCAGCAGATCCTACCCTCTTGCATCCATTACTAAATCCATCAAGCGCAATGATTCAGTCAACACAGAATCCACCCGTTGAGCCTGAGCCGGCCAACATCCCCGTCATCGACTTCAAGGCCCTCTCCGTGGGTTCTTCCCAGGAGCGCAAGGACGCCCTCCAGCAATTGGACAACGCGTTCCAAACATACGGGTTCATCTACCTCGCCAATCACAGCATCGGCCAGGAGATGGTCGACCAGGCGTTCTCATGGGTATGCGGTCTTTTTTTCCCGGGTTGATAGCATTGATAGTTGTTGACTCTCCATCCATCCAGTCCAAACGCTTCTTCGCCCTTCCCAAAGAAACCAAACAGCTGATCGCCCATCCCCAAAACGCCTCCGACCACCGGGGGTGGGCTGCCGTCGGCACAGGCATAGTCACGCAGGGCATCTGGGACGCGTCGGAAATCGAGTCGCTGCGGTCTACCGCACCACCGGAGCAGAAGGAGATTCTGGAAATGGGCAATCCCTACGCCGAAAACGACCGTGCGGCAAACCCCTTCCCGAACCGCTTGCTGCCTGAGGAGATCTTCCCGGGGTTCAAGTCGTTTTTGGAGAGGTGGTGGGATTGTTGCGTGAGCAAGGAACAGGCCATCCTGCGCTGTCTGTGCGAGATTCTGCAGATGCAGGATGTGGAGTATTTGGGGAGACAGCAGAGTCCCGGGTGCAATCGGAGTCATATGAGCTGGCTTCATTACCTCTCTGCGCCGGTGTCGCCGTTGAAATCAGGGGCGGAGAATCGGCTGAATGTACATACGGATTTTGGGCAGATCACTTTGTTGTTCCAGGATATGGTTGGTGGGTTGGAGATTCACGATGACGAGTCCGGGACTTTCAGACCGGTTCTTCCGAAAGCAGGGACGATGATTATTCATATCGGGGATATGTTGGAGAAACAGTCGAATGGCCGGTGGAAGAGTGCGTTGCATCGGGTGTCTGCGCCGAGGCATCTTAAGTATGGCCATGGAGAGGGTGAAGTGGATGAGGGTACGGTGGTTGATCGGTATGCGTTATCGTTCTATGCCCATCCGGATTATGATCTGGTGATGAAGCCGCTTCCCGGGTGTGAAGTTCGCGGTAGGTGGAGGACGCTCGAGTGGGAGGAGGGAATGACTGCCGGGGATTGGATGGAGAAGAGGGTTGCGTTGGAGTATGAGCACTAAGTTTACCATAATCAACACCCCTACGCAAGCTGTAAAGTGTGTTGGTTTGATTTCGGAAACAATGAAAGTCCTGATAGAGAGCCCACTCTACTTCCCCGGACTTGTCTTCACTCCCGGGAGCTGTAGGTACAGTTGTTCAATTCAGTACCCGAGAATCGATACGTAGCTAACTACACTAGATGAGGATATTCGATGCAACTACAGCAAATTGATTTTTGTTCAATGGGTATTTCTTATATATAACACCAGAACCCACAGTAGCATTATTTGCACAACATGCGACAACGCTGCCATGGGCAGCCAATCAAACAACAACATGCGCACCTCTCATATAAATCAGATATCTATACCTGATCCGAACTTCCTGATGCGCGGGTATTCCAATGCGGTGCGCTTTAACCAGATCATCCACCGGGTATCGAGATATTAACGTTGATATTATATTTAAGACGGGGAGTATGTTCTCAGGCAACAGCAAAGGCCGGCCATAACGATGCAAGTTACAGTTGTCAACTCGGTCATAGCTCGGCAATAACCCAAATCACGGTTGGCTAGACTCGCCATAAGCTCAATGACTGTGCGCAGGAGATGCCCGTCCTGACTGAGCGTGTTCGTTTGGACTCAGACTCCGTCCAGCTTTCTGAAGTTCATCCTCCATGGATACTATAATTGGTGGTGCTGACTTCAAAGGCGACGGCCCGGAGATTAAAGGGGAAAGAGTTGACCCGCGCCCATGGTCACTCAGATTTGTCGTGCTGATTGTGAGTGCGTTGACAGTGTTGCTAGGACCAGTGGTGAGCGCAGGGAAAGCACGGGATGCATTTGAGTCATAAGCAGCTTCGGCACCAGCATGAATTTCAGACGTTTCAGGGTTGGCAACCGGCTGATAATCGCCCTGTCTTCTGCGATCAGAGTCATATTCCGAATCCGAGCTGGGATTGGACTCCCAATTGTTCTCTTTAGCTTCAGCTCGCATTCTTGATATCTTCATATAATTGTAAGAGGCGATGCTGCCAATGGTAACGACGAGACCGGTCACATTAATGGCCGTGAGCTTGTCGTGGAAAATCACGCCTGCTGCAGTTATTGTGACCACCTCCTTGAATATGCCGCAGATACTCAAGGTAACGACCGAGGACCGTTGGAGCAGTGCAAACTCGGATGAGATCATGCAGAACGCCAGAACTCCAGGGAAGACCAAGAGGAGGATACCAGATCCAAGCCCGTGGGCATCCGCGAGAGCCCTAAGCCCGGTAGCAATTTCCGTCGGGCCTTCAACGGCAAGTGAAATGAAAAGTAAGGAAAAGAACATGACTGGAGTGAGGAAAAAAAGGGTGGAGAATGGATTCGCTGTAGCAGGATGTCGCAGAAGAAGGATCTGAGTCAATCCCCATCGGAAACCAGAAAAGAAGGCAGAGGCTATGATCAGGACAAAGCCCACAGCATTGAAAGCAGTTTCGCCGGCCACCATCATTACCACACCCATGGTCATTATAGCAATGATAGCTATCAATCTGACAGAAGGTGTCTCCAGGCGGAAGACGAAGGCGAATATGAGAACAAAGGCCAGGGCAGATGATTTACACATCGTCAAAAAAGTCAGAGTTATAAACTTTAGAGACATGTTGCCTAGTCCGATATCTAAAGAAGTTGCTGCACCACACGGAACCAAGCGCGTTAGGTAGAAGAACTTGGTGAGCACCGGTCTAGGCTCGGAGTTGGGAGATGAGGAGGGGATAGGTTGCGGCCGTAGCGAGGGGATGAAGAAGAGGATAAGTGATGAAAACGTGAATTGAACAAGCATGTGCAAGCTGGTGGTAAAGAGAGGAAATGGGAAAACCTCCTTGTCGTTCTCATCTCGTGAAAACATCCATTTGTTATACTGCGCCGATCAGTTAGCATGCGATGCTGAAGAATGACCGGAGAGCTTACAATCGAAATCGCGAGTGAGAAGAAGTACCACAACAAGATCAGTCCGACATTGACCAGCAATCTGCTCATGACGGTCCAATCTGACGAACTGAGATTGAACAAATCGGTCTTTGTGCCTGCAATGCGAGCGTCCAATTGCTTCCGTTGTTTCCGTCGACGACGCCGCTGGCGCCTCTGACTCGCGGTGAGGCCAGTTTCCTCATCGACAGGGTGGTCATCGTCGGAGCTCAAGTGATGCCCTTCCTCACTCTCCGCGATTGAGGACAAGTCTGAGACATCCACATCGTCGGCTACCAACGGTTTATGTTCTTCACGTTTATGATTCTCCTCCCTCTGTTCGATAAAAAGTGGTTGGGACGGACCAGCGCCCGTGAGCACAGAGCTGCGCCGCCGATGATGATTGCCCGGAGATATGCTCATGTTGTAGCCGGAAAAAGAGATGGCGGGCGAATTCGAAAACGGTCGGACTCTTTAGGGCGAGGAAAGCTCCATCAATGCGACCCTTCACAATGTGTCTCGTGGGCTAGCCAGAGAAATTGAGGCGAACGTCGAAAAAAAGTGTCGACGGTCGGAAGCGACGGGGAGACTCGGCGGTTAAAGGAGAGGACCGACGAGAGTATCGGTGAGCGGAGCACTCTCGTAGAAGCGTCCGGAGGGCGAGGTGGATGGGGGAGAGCAGTTTATTTTGCTGTAAGAAGACAAATGCAGGCGCCTCGCAGGAGAGGGTGAGAGGCAGGACGCAAGGGCGACCGGTGGAGCGCGGATAAGGAGAGTATTGCTGCGATAGCTTGGTAGGGAGATTTAATCTGACATGGAACGACGAGAGACAGGACAAAAAGAAAGAAAAGAGACGGTGAGTATGGCAATGATTGAATGAGGAGAAGGAAGGAAGCAGATGAAGATCCGGGCAGTCACAGGACCAGGAGAAGGAGGAGAGAGGTTGGTGACTTTCTAACCCGTCATAATTTCATAAAAAAGAGTCATGAACTCCGCCATTGACTCCTCCTAGGTCCATTCTCGCCAAGGGATCGGTCTAGCAGCCCAACAGCCACAAAAGTCGTGCGCCAAGCGAGTATCTGGGCCAACTCTCCTGACTCGGGCCTCGATTTCGCTACGATGCGCTGTCCGAGTCACACGAGCTGGGGTAATCTTACGAAGTCACGTGCACAGGGGTAACCATGGGTGCCTGTACGGAGCAGCTCATAAGAAGGGTCTTGCTCTCTCAAAATTGCTATACAAAACTACTGGCAATATGCTCGTTACTACTTTTGTTGCAAAACCTACCTGATTGCACTTCAATAAATCATGCTTCGAAGTTGAAATCATATTACATAACCACCCTATGTCCTGTATTACCAGACGATTGAACCTTGATATCAGTGCGAGGGGCTTCGAGGCTTGGCTGATGCAGGCGGCTGAATTCCCCCAAGCTCAGCAAACAACTTGGAGCTGCTTGCCATTTCATATAAATTTCACTCACTGTTCTGACTCCTGAAACCATGGTCGTCAAGACCCTACCTAGGGTATCTCCACATCCTCTAACTGGAACGCCTGCACACTCCCGCGCTCATAAGCGTACATTACACGGCAGCTCAAACCAAATCAACAATCGCATGCTCTCTCTGCGGTGGAATGTGCGAGATCTTGTGCTATTATGAGAAGTGTTGTAGACCTAATGTATCTTCTAAGTAGATAAATCCATACTTGCCTGAAATGACCGAAAGGTCCCAAGGTACCCGTTCCTAGGTCACTTCCTGTCTGTCTACATGTAACTGCCGCAGCCCCACAGCATTATTCAACAATTTGAGGATGGCGCCTGTCGAATCCATGATATCAGCTGCGTGTAAAATGCACGGTCACCGCATCAACAGCCCTGCAGGTCATCAATAATGCGGGTAGCATCAGGTGACGTCAAGTGAGGCTTTGCTGCCAAGGGACCGAGCGAGCACTGGATAGGCGAGCGATGAACTTCTGACCAAAAGCTTTTAGTCTAAGGGGAGGCTCGTGCAGTGTAACTCGCGGGAAAAGGACGCTTGTGCAGTTTCTGCTGAATATTGGGGGAGAGGAACCGCACTTTCTGCAGGGTTGTGTAGATGACCGATCTATCCTGGTAACCTGGCCTCGTGATTATCGCGGGGTTCCTATATATTAGTCGCTCAAACGGCCTGTCATATCCATGCACAATTGGACGAGGAAAGCAATGGTGCACCCCGAGGCTAGGGTATATTTCAGAAATCGGCCACGGGCGCGAGCGGGAAATTCGTGTGGAAACCCGACGGAGCCACTCAGTTGGAGTTCAGTGTGAGCATTCCTGGCTCGAGCTTGAATCCTTGCTCGGTGGCTGGACAGTGGACACAGTATATATTGCTGTCAGCATTCGGCAGTCACAATCTAAATTATCCATGATACCATGTGCTTACCTTCAAGTGCATGAGACAAGAGGACGAAACTGAAAGGAGGGGTCTGTGCTGGCGATCTGACTTCCCCACGATGATCCGGGGTCAGCCACCTCAACGGGAGCGGAATCTTATTCGTCGCCCAATTTCTGGGGGATCGTGATCGTCCTCCGGGCCTCAGTTCCTCGGCTGCAGTCTAAAGACCGTTCCTGGCCCCTATTACTCTAGTGTACATAGCTATGTTGCGCCTAGAGTTGGGGGCGAGAATGAAGACATGCTATATAAATTGATCACGGCCGCCCTGACCACGTTGTAAACCTAGATATACTGAAGCCAAAGGGTATCTGCAAAACTTTAGGAGCAAATAATGCACCCGCATCTATAATACCATGCCAGCGTAAAGTGAAACCCTCGAGAGTATACTGCGCCGGGATAAAGATGGAAATGGGGCCATCTTTGCCGAACTCATCAACAGCTCTGGCAACCCTCATCCTCACTCTCGGTCTCGTACTTCTTCTGGCTCGTTTTGCGTTTTCCTCCGCCCCCGTTCATCATTTCCATCAACGTTTTCTGCTTTCCACCACTCTTGGCCCTTTTCTTCTCCTCAGCCTCCTGCTTCCGTAGGTACTGCTCCATGTGTTTCTCGCGCGTTTCGCGGCCTTCTTCGGATAGCTTCGTTTCGAGACTACGGAATTCGTCACTCTCAGGATCCATCCCAATGAGAGATTCCAAGAGCTCGATTTCGCGCGCCCAGATCGAGAAATCAGGAACTGCCTTAGCTGCAGCTGGCTTCTTCTGTTGTTTCTTCTTCGTGGTCTTGCCCTTCTTTGGTTTGATTTCGTCATCGCTAGCATCCGATTCAACCTCTTCCTCAAGCTCTTCTTCCTTTGCTCCATTGGTAGCGTCTGCCGGTTTTCTATCAATGGGCGTCTCTAGGATCATAGGTATGCCCTCGAATCGAGGCTCGTTCATGACGTTGTGGAAGGCTCTTAGCCCCAAGAAGCCGGTTCCGATGTTTGCGTGCAAGTCACGCTTACTCCCGCCAGGCGCTTTAGAGTCGTTAAGGTGGAGCGCACGCAAATGCTGAATACCGATCAAGTCCTCAAACTCCTTCAAGAACGCTTGGAACCCGGTCGGAGACGCGATATCGTAGCCCGCTGCAAAACTGTGGCACGTGTCGATGCAGATACCGACGCGCGAATGGTATTCTTTAGGAATGAGTGCGAGAATATCACGAAAGTGGGAAAGAGAGCCACCGATTGTCGAGCCATGACCACACATGGTTTCGAGAACAGGCACGACTGTGGATGTGGCAGCAAGAGCATTGGTTAAGGATTTTGCTAATCGAGAAATTGCGCTGGGGAAGGGAGTCTTATTTGCACTCCCGGGGCTGCTTCAATTAACAGGAGAAGTAAGAGCAGGCAGGAATAGACGACTCACTGGAAATTGTAAAGCTGGATACCAAGGGCTTCACAGCGATGAAGGTCATCCAAAAACGCATCATATGCTTGCTTCGCCTTCGCCTTGTCCTCCTGAGCTAGATTCACTAAATAAGAGCCGTGAGGCAGGACATATCTATGCTATGTTAGCAGTACGGTCAAGTATAGTGTCTGATCAGTGACGTTCTAACGTACTTGGCAGCGTCATAGTCATGCTGCTTGCAAAGCTTGACAAAGTTTTCTTGGTGTTCATCCTGCAACGGAGGGTTATCCCATTTTCTCTGAGACTTCAAGAATAAGGCGAAAGCGTTGCCACTAGTCAAAATCAGCCATCAATTACGTCTGAAGACCTGCGAAAGATGACACCAACCCGATGTGCTTGCTGTTGTTTACGGCATTGAAAACACCTCCTGCTGCGCTCACATGTGCGCCAACAAACATCCGCAGGCCTTGTGTCCGAGCTTTCAATGGCATCATCTCAGCTTGGTCTTTCTTCGAAGATCTCTTCTTTCGTGTGTTCTTTGTAGTGGCAATTTGTTCCTCTACCACTTCTTCCTTGACCTCAACAGACTCCTCTGTCTTGTTCTCCTCCGTGATCTCTTCTGCGGTTGTGATAGCGTTTAACGCTGTACTGGCAGGGACAGGTCGAATTTGTTCCGCCGACTTGATCCGTTTCGATTGCCGTCGAGGGGATAAAAGCTGGTCCTCTGGTTCTCGTTTGTTGGTCTCTAGCCCAGCTGCCTTACGGGTACCTCGGGGCGGCATTGCAGACTATTTGGTGAAAAGGGACGATGGTTATGTTTTGTATCGAAAAAGCGTTGGTCAGTATGACCTCGTCGTTGTGCAGTGGGTTAGATCATTCGTCGTAGCGGGGCCACAATCGCGACTCGGAGTTTGGTGAGCAGCGGATGCGTGGAGTTCAGAGGCCTAAAATATTGACGGATCCTATGAGCGGGTGGCATTGCGTTAGAAACCCTGAAAAGCAATGGAATGGTAGGGCTGACTGGCTCCTCACTTTTACCAAGCTGCCTCAAATCTTGTCTGGCCTGGGGTCGTTGAATAGCAGGATCGAGAAACGCGTGCGAATCACATCGGAGAAACAGAGCCTCAACTAGATGTAAGCTAGTTGTATTTGACACGTTTCTGGAGTCCTTAAACGCGTTGGTGAGAGAATTATAAGATCTTTTAGAAAGAACTGAGCAAGAGTGGGCGAACTTCAATATTTCCTCATACGGAAGATATGGTCATGTGATGCTGCTGTCGCTGCAGCAACGGAGCGCGAGGGTAGTGTTTATCGATAAACTGGGTTTGGTTTGTTTTCGAGTCCCCTCTTTCAGGGAAGGCTTGACGAACTTGACGACCTCAACGACCAACGACAACCAACTCTAGTATTGGTATTCCGACAACTACTGCGCTCTTGACTAATTCCTCGCCATCTGATTCATTCTAACCATACGACGATCGCGAAACTGCTAGACTTCGATTTCCACCACGTCAGTCGCCGCGATGGCGGCCTCCGGAGACTTGATCGACTTCGATATCATTGAAGGCCAGAAGGAAAACATCCAATCTCTACCGGGTGGGCGCTCTGCCAGGGAGCTGGCTCGAATTTTTTCTCCTCGCGATCCTACCGATAAACTAGGAGCGCCATCACCAAATGACACAAGGACACTCAACGATGCGATCCGACAAGAATATGAGGCTGAACTCGAAGCAATCGGAGAATCCGACGACCCTCTCGACATTTATGATCGCTATGTGAAATGGGCCTTGAACGCCTATCCCACCGCACAAGCAACCGCAGAATCTGGTCTTCTGCCATTACTAGAGCGCGCGGTCAGGTTTTTCCTATCATCACCTCACTACAAGAACGACCCACGATACGTCCGATTATGGCTCCACTATATCCGACTTTTCTCAGACTCGCCACGAGAAACATTCGCGTTCATGGCTCGGCACCATGTTGGGGAGGGGCTAGCTTTGTTCTACGAAGAATTCGCCGGGTGGCTTGAGAGTGTTGGAAGATGGACACAGGCGGACGAAGTGTATCGGCTTGGTATTGATCGGGAAGCACGACCAACCGAACGTCTTGTCCGGAAATACGGCGATTTTCAGAGGCGGTATGAAGAGCACACCCAGGATAATGGACCTTCGTCGCCAGCGCTTCCTGCAGTGCGCCCCGCACTGGCCGCAAAAGTCGACCCATTCGATTCCGCTGCGGCAGCATCCACAGATCCCCAGGCCCAGCGTTCTAGCCCAGCAACCACGAGTGCGCCGAGAACGAAGTCAGGGAAAGCCAAAATGGCCATTTTTACCGATACAGAACCATCAGCAAGCCAGCCAGCTTTAGGCGCAGAGACCAAGGGTTGGGACAGTCTCGGATCCAGGTCAGATCGAAGAAAGGAGAACCAAGTGGAGGCGAAACCATGGGCTGGAGAAACATTGAAAGCTGGAAAGAAAGCTCCGCCGAAGGAGAAGCTGTCCATCTTCAGGGATCAGGTGAGTCTCTTATTCTCTCCGCTCAGTCTCTCTGAATTCCGTATATTTACGATCATAGGACTAATTGATGGCATGAACCTGGTTGTTTTGCTTTATGTATTCAGTCAAAATCAGATTTATCAGCCAAAGATGAAATGCAGTCCAAGTCAGTTCCAGAGCACCGCATACGGGAAGCCGTAAACCCACGTACAGGGAGGAAGGAGCGAGTTTTTGTCGATCTCGCCGCGGTGTATCCTGACTACAAGAATGCAAACGTTGAGTTCAGCTTTGAAGAGCTCAGGGCCATGAAGCGTGGCTGGATGGACAAGGATTGGCGCAAGAAGGAACCACTCGAGCAGGTCTCTGGAAACGCTGTCCAAATGGAGTCCAGTCCGCTCAACGAAAAAGCCCTTCCTGACCAGTTCCAGCAGAAGTTGACGTTGAGAGATGCAGGTGACCATGCTTTGAACCAGCCTATCGTCTCTGAGAAGACCCATGATAGTAAAGCAGGGAAATTAAAAGTTCGCGAAGTCAAGGGCGAAACGCAGACCAGTGAGAAACCACCACCTATTTTCAATGTCCTCTTTCTATGCTGATTCCCGCAACAGTCAAGATGAAATTTGATTCCCCGACTGGTGGCAAGAAGAAGATCCGACGGAAGAGCACTGCAGAGCCGACAATGACTATGCATACGCGCGCGGCCACGGATGAGATATACAGCATATTCAATCAGCCATTGAAAGCAGAGACAGAGAATGTAGCGGAGAGCAGCGATTTCGATGACGATGACTATACAAGCGCTGGAGAAAGTACGGTTGGGCGGATATCTGCTGCATCGAGCGACTTCGGAGACGATACGTTCCACAAGTCATTCGACGATGGTGATGGAGATGACTTCGATAACACTCGTGCAGAAAGTGTTGTTGACGGCGAATGGACTCGATTTTCCGCTGTTGAAATTGGGGGTGAAACAACTTCGTTTCAGTCGGAAGGCGTTGACCTAACACAATCCACAGTGCGCCATGACGATAGCGAAAACGCAGAAGACCTTGATCCTGCGTCTTCAGATGAGCAACATCAAAGGCAGAGATTCGTTCCAGAGATGCCGGAAGACTATGTAGCACCCACTGGGACCTATCGTGACCCCGTCATTGTCGCCCAAAACCGCTTGCCCTTCATGACACCGATTGTGGAGCGCACTGAGCACTCGTTTCCGTCAATGACCGCGGCTCGGAGCAACTTGGATAGCGCAAAGACCCCCTCGAGTGTGTTGCATCCGACCACGACGCCGGGTATGCCTCAAATGGGAGACCTTCTGTGTAGTCCTCTTCCCACACAGACGCCATTCCATGGACAGACCATGCATGGCTTGGAAGATATCATTGAGAGCCCTACCGCAAACAGGTCGCATTCTTCGAGCCTAAGAGTATCATCACCCGCAAAGAAACACGGACCTATTATCAAAGACATGCTATGCAATCCCATCGACAAATCCATTCGAGATACAATCGTGCAGGCCTTGCACTCCACCCTTACATCGTACCCAGGCTTCCATGCTCATCCCGATATCCAATCTCATCACGCTCCTGAGATCGAGAGATTCATGAAAAACACCAGCAAGCGTTCTAGGAGCGGCGGCGAGTCGGCGTTTGACGTCCCGATCATGGATCTTCCGGGAGCGGACAGGAACTATATCATCAGACGGGAACTTGGGGCTGGAGCTTACGCTCCAGTTTACCTGGCTGAAAGCATAGATAGTCTAGGCTCCGACTCGGAGATGGAATCCGTTGACAGCAACAGCGGCAATTCCGTTGAGACACGACAGAAGCCTGCTCGTTACGGCTTCGAGGCCATCAAATTGGAAGTAGGGCCGCCAAACGCCTGGGAATTCTATATGATCCAAACCGCACAGCACCGCCTGAACCAGCTCCCGGTGCTCTGCCGGGCTGCTGACAGCATCGTCCGAGCACACGAGCTACACATCTTCAAGAACGAGAGCATCCTCGTCGAAGACTACCGCCCACAAGGAACCCTGCTCGACCTCGTAAACCTCGTCCGCAACGAAGGTATTTCCGGCCCCGCCACAGGTGAAGGTGGCCTCGATGAAGCCCTCGCCATGTTCTTCACCATCGAGCTCCTCCGCACCGTCCAAGCCCTCCACACCTGCGGCATCCTGCACGGCGACATCAAAGCTGACAACTGCCTCATCCGCTTTGACGACAAGCCAACGCGCTTCCAGCCAGTCGACGAAAACACAGACCCGCGCCAAATTCACTACTCCCCCACCGGCGCCTTCGGGTGGGAAACCAAAGGCCTCGCCCTGATTGACTTCGGCCGCGGCATCGACATGCGCGCCTTCGACCCGGCTGCACAGTTCATCGCAGACTGGAAGACAGGCGAGCACGAGTGTCCCGAGATCCGCGAGATGCGACCCTGGACGCACCAGATCGACCTGTACGGCCTTGCAGGCACAGTCCACGTCATGCTGTTCGGGAAATACATCGAGAGCGTCCCGACCGATCCATCCAAGAAGGCGTACCGCATCCGCGAGCCGCTGAAGCGCTACTGGGAGAAGGAGATCTGGGCTGATGTCTTTGACCTCCTCTTGAACCCAGGTGCCGAGCGCTGGGTGCAACTGGAGCAGGAGCATAGCGCAGAGGTCAATGCGGCTAACCTCCCGGTCCTCAACTCGATGCAGTATCTCCGTGGCCGTATGGAGAGCTGGCTTGTTGATCACGCGGAGAAGAAAGGGCTGGGCCTGCAGATTCGGAAGCTAGAGGCAATCTTTGCGGAGAGGAGGAAGCGGCTGGAGAAGTGATCCATCCGTCTTGTCTCTTTTTTCTTATCCCTTTCCTACCCGCTATCTTCGTTGGTTCGTCTCGTTCCACAGGTGGACTGCTCCTCTCTTCCCTTACCTTTGTTTCTTGAACATTCTTGGCCGTCGGTCCTCATATTGCACTGCTGGCTCATTGTCTCTCAGCTCCTGTAATGTTTTTATCTTGATATAGTACAGCCCGCGTATACCCCATTCCTTTACATTACTTCCTACTGGCAAGCTTTTCTCCCCGATTTCGTCTTTATCCATTTTCTTTGACTCAGGTGGCTTCGGTTACTTTGTACATGGTTATAGAGTACAAGCAATCTTATCTCACTCAACTTCCGTACTCTCTTATATCGCCTGTCACTATCCTAGGTCATTGGCCAACAGTACGAGTGAACGCTGGCTGGATATACTCCAGTGATGGGCAGCTCCAGCTGCGAAAACCCTCCATGCCTAGAATCATACTACTAGTGGTCTACGACTCTACTCTTCTACCGCACCGAAGAAAAACAAAAATAAGTGGAAGTAAAGATGAGGCTCTGATTCCAAAATCATAACACTCGGGTTTATATCGCGACAATGGCAATGGCAATGGCATATGTATGCATGCATCGGAATCATGAACATCAATCATGGCATCATGCCTCATAGCTGCTGAACTCACAACACCTGCAGGGAACAATGCCGGTCCAGGTTGGGCAAGGTTCGTTTCATCAAAAGAGAAAGAGAGGGGGCGGAGCGCGAAAGGGTTAGGCTGAGGGAGGAGAGAGGGTAAGAAATAAATAAGATACCAAGACAGGTATAAGATGTCGAGAGATGGGAAGATAAATTGAAGTAAGATAGATCAACAGTGTGATTGGTACATGGAGATCTTGTCGAGGTTCAGTCAGAGACCAAACCAAGGTTGACAAAGGTATTAGATGCAACCATGAGGATCGCTCGCCATGGGTTGCGATGAAGAGAACAGTCAGGGTAAGTAATTTACATGTCTGACGTGCGGGAGCAGCACGGACAAAAAAGGGTCCGGCGCATGTAGGCGGAAGGGGGAAGGGGATCAAAGCCAAAGCTGCAAAGTGTAGACACGCGCTTGCAAGTAAGGTCGATAGCAGCATCATCATCTATGTTGGGTCGTGTCAATCAATAACAGCATTGCTCCGTTCCAATCATCATATATGGCGCGACGTCTGGAGCTCGTCGGATAGAGAATAGTAAGATGGAAAACAGTAAGGAAAAGTAGCGAGTGGGTATTGCTGGAATCAAGTCCTAAAGCAGATAGACAAGAGAAGCAAAGGAAAAGGAAATGGAGCGAAGGGAAGCTTTCACTGACGAACCGCGCATGTCTTTTTTGGGTTTTGCGGGTTTGTGGCACTGTCCGTTCAGTTATCTTCAGTGGATATGTTCAAGGAGTGAGGTTGTGCCAGGAGTGCGCCAACATATAAAGTCTAGTGGAACAAAGACTGGATCTGAAGAGGACTCTCTGGTTCAAATCGATGTGTGGGAATGCCTAGCAGCCAACGCGGAGTGGGTCGAGGCCAAGAGGAATGAGTGTGAGTCGACTGTCGAAGGGGAAATCGAGGGTAAAAAAATGGAGTCAAATAATTCGTGCCATGAGCACGGATCCAGACTGTGTCACGCCAAACGTCAATAAGGGGCAACTTTTATAATCAATCATATGCGGTTTTCGTTTTCGAAATCATCATTCTTAGCGCAAGAGGCTCTTTCTCTTGCGTATTCTGTCGTTAGTGTCGTCAATGCCGTTTCACATCATAATTTCCGCATAAATGGCTTTAAATGTCACACAGTAAATCAATCAGCCAGCATTGTGATCGCTGGCACCCGTTGGCAACGGGCCTGCGCAAGTAAGAGCTTTTTGCAGACTATGACTGCGCAAAAGCTTTTACATTGCGCCATTTATTGCCTCAAGTAAGGCATATTCAGGATCTGCCTTCGGATGCGTTCGGCGTCCGAAATGCCTGCCTCCGTTGGGTCATACGGGGGCCCACTCGCGGAAGTCTGACTTCGAGAAGCCGCGTTCTGCGAATGCTGGTGCAGTGACCGAAACCGAGGAAGCGCACCGCTGGCAAACGGATCGGAGAGTGACGGCGCATGTCTCGAGATTCTGCCTGCAGGTGCAGTGCGGCGATACCCTTCCATCTTGAAAGGAGAGCCCAGTCGCTTGATATGCTCACCGCTTAAGCTCACAATGGGGTTGGGCATAGGCTTCTCCATCGCGGGGGGTTCCTCATTTCGAGATGAAGAAGAGGGAGGGGAGAACAGCTGGTCAAGACCCTTGGGCGTGACTGCTGAACTAGTGGTGGCTCCACGTGCCCGTATTCGCACACGACGGTGGCCTAGGTCGTTCAGCTTCCCTTGACGGAAAAGCTCCTCCAGATTGCGCCGAGTCTCTTCTTCTTCCGCCGGCGACTCGCTAGGTAGGCTGGAACTCGAATTATTGCTATCGGCCAAGTTGGGGAGCGGGTCCATGCGAGGGGGGGACCGCAAACGAGAACCGGTAACATGTATAGTTTCGCGCCGGGCTCTAGGAGTATGGCGTTGGTTTCTTTTCCTGACGTTGTTCGGGCCCCAGGTATGGTAAGAAAATGGCGATCCAAGCCGGGGCACCTCGCTTCCGTCAAAGCTCGAAGACTTGGTTGGGAGCGAAGTACCGAACTCTTTGCGGGGGCTACCGAAAATTTGCGGCTGGTGGGAATCAGTGGTATTTGTTGGCGCGAACGGATCCTGGGCGGCTAGTTGAGCCAGTGGACCGGGGACGGAGCTTGATATAAGCGAAACGCCCAAGTCACGAGTCGCGTATACAGCTGAAGTGTTGACAGGGGCACTGACTGCAGGTGCCTCGTCCGAAGGTCGCGAAAACAGATCCATAAACGGCTCCGGACTCCTAGACTGCATCATCCTCTGGTAATGAGGGGCAATGGAGAATTTCCTCTTGCTCAAGTATTTTAGCCTTCGTCGGGTTGAGGCTTCGGATTTGGGCCAGGATGGCTTTGTCGCGTGGTCTCTGGCAGTTGGGGTTGTTTCGCCGCTCCGAGGAGAAGTATCGGCAGAGGTGAACTGCTTGTCAAGTCGGGTAGATTTTCGTTCCCAGGTTCGCTTTGCTTGCCGGGCTACTCTATGAGTGACTCCAAGGGGAGGAATACTGCCCGGAGTCATCTTAAAAGGGGTGATGGTGGGGTCTTGGACATATAGTTGATAGGTGTTCCACAGGTGATTATCCATCTCCAGTGTCCATCGTTCTTTGTTTTTTGTCTGTTTTCGATGTTTCTTTAGGGAGTTTGCGGATAGCGGTGAGGAATCCGCCGTATGCTTCGGAGTGAGCTCGATATGGAAGAAAGGATCATAGTAATCACTTTCGGCGCTCGTGCAGCTTCCACCCACCGACTGCCGGGAGCATAGTGTTTCAATTGAGGAAACGGAGGAGTCGGAGGCGTTGGAACAGGCCGAGCTAGGACGTGCAATCTCATCTCCAGAAGCCAGGGGATTCCAAGTGGACCACGACCTGGACGACTCCGCTTCAATTGGGTCTGGACGGATCTGGGCCGGCGGGGTTTTCAGGGCTACCCGCGCACGCGGCGGAGCGAGAAGTCGGCCATCTGGCGGCACCATTGTCTCATACCCAACTGATGGGGCGTCATAGGAAAGAGGAAACTCGATAGAAGGTAGAGGCATATCCGGAGCGACGGGGTTAAAGGGGATGTCATGGCTGACCTGCGCAAAGAGGTCAGTCCCTGACCGGACGCGGGAAGGGCGGAGGCGGGAGCCAGAATGTCGAGGAGGCGGAGGCGGCCCATCCAGCTGTATCGAGACGCGCTCCGGGGTTCTAGGTTCAGCAGAAGGGTAGGTGAAGTCTTTCGGCAGAGTGCGCGACAGACCGTGCTGTCGGTCGGCCATGGTGTGCCACGTCTCGTGGATCTCCACGGAAAAGAACAATCGGAGAGGGCGGATGTTTGTTTGTCAAAATGGGTCGCGCTCTCTATGCTACCATCGATTTACTGCCTCTTGTAACTATTGGATAAATGTCCCCCGGCGAGGTACTCCGTAGCTCAACGTTGTCTTTTCGCAGTGTCCAGTGTACGCGCGAGTCGGTTAGGCAGCCAGTTAAGCGCGCTATACTGTTGTTGTTTATTCGTTTCGTCAATGGGCTTATCGTCCGCGAGGATCGAGGGTTGTGGTAGGTGATATGGGCGTGTTCGGGGGATCGTTAAGTCGTAAACTAGGAAAGCGGCAAAAGAAAGATGAAAGGAAACTGGATCGTCAAGATGCGAGTGGTCGGAGAGATGGGAAGCGATCGAAATCGTGAGGCGATGCGATGAACCGCTGTAATTGCTTTGCGAAATGCGACAGTGGTGGGAGTTGATCAGATCACATCGACCGGGTTGCGCTCCGTCGGACAGTAAGTCACAGCAAGGGAGTCGGACCCGTCATTGAGGCACGAAGACGCCAGACCAACACAAGGAAAACGGAAGGGAACGGTAAGGATGGAATGGCACGAGCGTGACGCCCGTAGGAGGAACTGGCGCCGGGGCAGGTGAGGAGGCTGGGGATGCAGAGGAGAGAGAAGAGAGCGGGCGAGGCGAAGGAAGACCGTAAGAGAGCGCGGCAGTCACGGTCACGGGCCAGGCTCAGGCACAGCGCAGCGCTGAACCTTCTACGCCGTACTCCGTGCTCCGTAGCTCCTCCTCTCTAAGCTTCGCTTCGGTCCCACCGACACTACCACTGGGTCGATCGATACTACGCCGAACCACGGTCATCTCACATTCCAGAGCACGGCTGGAATTCCATCGCCATCACTGCCGAGTCTGAGCGTTTCGTCAATTCTACTCTACTGACTCCCAGTATCCAAGATCACCATCCTACCCAAGGCATTGCCGAATACCTGCCAGTTGTCATTGGCAGCCTCACCGCGCCCAACTATGCTGACCACCGACAAATCGCATCCCTCCCGTGGAGCCGTTGTAAAGGCTCGGTAGTCAGTATACTCTGCAAGGGATTTGCACATCAACGCTCATCTTCGGCTTTTTTGCTTTTGCGTCTCGAGTCTGAATCACAACTACAACCAATGTCTCAATTCCCAAGTCTATACCAGACTCGACCTCCATGCTATCCAGTTATCCTAGACTTCCGGTCTCACTGTCTTAGTGTGTCATTTGTCGCTCGAGGAATGTACGGTGTACAGCCCCAAGTGCCGTGTGATCAGTGATCACCCCGGTACTCAAATTCGAATCCGAAGACTCGCTGCAGAAGCATGCTAGCCTAGCACGCTCGGTGGGCTGGGCTTGCATTAGCTTGCTACCGGCCTCGACTCAGTCCACGACACGCCCGCGCCCACGCCCACGAGCCCACGTAGCGAAGAGTCATACTCATACTGGGTCCGATCAGGCACTGAGAACCCGGAAAAAAGGCAGATGTCTCTATAGCACATACGGCTCGGTTCAGCCTGAGTATGGCGTCTCCCGAGGTCGGGCACACTCAGCGATAGTGTCCAGTGCGTGCGCTTCGGAGTGGGCCCAGCGCGAGCGTCAAGCGGGGTAAGCGCGTTCGAACACGAAAAGTCGCGCTTGTCCGCGTCAATATAATACATGTAACCGTACCGTATCGGCACGCGACTTCCCGCCAAACGGGTGTGACGGTGTGACAGAGACCCCGAATGGAGACGAACGATCGAGCTTCAAGCTCTCCACTGCAGGAACCATCAAGACCACCGTTGATCAACTTGATCTTGGTTCTTGACCGCTGCCTATTTATAGCCATTGGCCTGTCTCACCCACCCGCAGTCGTTCATGCTCACTTGACTTCGGTATCCAAGTCGTGCTACCGGGTCTCGGTTGAAGGTCTCTGTACTGGTACTCAGCTGGCATGATGCGGGATGCGTCCAGCTGAGTACAACTGTACTTGCCTGCTCCGTACGGGGTACATGAAACGTACAACTGTCGGTTTCCAGGCTACAAGCTTTTGCCCCATCTGCCCTGGTCTGATTCTCTAAGCCATCCGCTTGCGAGTCAGGTGGGTTCACCAGCTTGCCAGCAAGTACAACTAACCTGCTACGTACCTTGTTGCCATAGGTACTTGCTACACACTGTTCATAACAACACGCCTACGCGTCTCCTCATGCCTTCATCCTGCCCTGCTGTCAGCACAGCCCTAGCTCGCCTGACTGCAGTGCCCGATAGCATGCAAGGCTCGTCTCTCGACTTCAATTTCGGAGGCCGAGTCGGAAACTCGCTACGCATGAGTCGCCTCAGAGCTGTGAACCTTGATATGCAAGGTTAAAAGAACGCGTTCTCCACGAGGCTCCGTCATCAAAACAATGGCCCGATTTAGAACTCCGCTGGACCCCACGCGAGTCCAGATCCGGACCAGTCCAGTCGACGACACGGAATATGCACAAGAAATAACTTCCTGCGCCTTACATATTGGGAAGCACCGCTTTTTTGTTGAGTAGTGAGACCGAGCAACTTGGTGCGGTCGGACTCCCATCATCAGATCACAATTACATCAACGCGTCGGATATGTTGATATGATCGCCGCCGCAGCCCCCTTGCATGCGCGCTGTCTTACGGCTGGCCGTCTCTGTCTCTGACTAGGGCAATGATGCAGCGCAGCCTTGTTGGAGACATAATACAACAGGATAAATCAATTGGTCTGAAGGGGATAGCCCATCTACTCTGTGATATCAGAACCGCAGACTCGACGTCTCCGCACCGAGTAGTGGACCAAATCCATATTGCCCTGTTAAGAAGCAGCTCGTCTCCAATTCTTGTACTTGTGGTTGATGACCAGGTCATATTCTTGAACGATGAACTCGCCGCTGCTCAGCCAGGCGAAACAGATCGATCAAGCTAACCTCACCGCAATCCGAGAGTGTTTATACAGCTCACAAATCAGAAGCCAGAGAGCACGAAACGCCTCCTCACATACTTCCCTCACCATGCGTACGCAATGGGTACCAAACCTATATCTTGAGCGGGTGATAGATGAACAACCAACAATTCTGCAAGTACGCCATTTTCCAGCGAGAAATAAAAAGTCGAGTTGGGGCTCGGCGAACCGAAACCCTAACTCCCGCTCCTGCTACCACCACTACCATACTAAGTCTAAGACAAAGCGTCCAAATCCAACTCCTCTCGTCCCACCTAGACCAGCCAATTCAACTCCGAGCTCTCCATTTGCCTTCCTGGTCGAACCCACACCAAGCAAGATCAGCCGGCTGGCCTGTCACTGACAGTCAATCAGTCACCTAGCAGGAGCCAACCAACAATCATCATGCCAGCCCACTCACTCAATAAACAAACAAACACGGTAGGGCACGACCTAGTCGTCCACATGTATATATACCACACATCAAGCGCTGCACCCATGCGGATCTTCGCAGAAAAAGCTCGATCGCGTACACTTATTCGCCGGCTCGCCCTGGCCCGCCGTGCAGCCGTAGGGGTCGTCGCAAAGGTAGGCCTTGTGGCACTCGTAGCCCTGGGGGCAGTCGGCGTTGCTGTTGCATTGAGAGCCGGACTGCGGTAGGGCGGCGGCGGCTTGGAGGACGGCTGCAAAGAGAAGCGGGAGGAGGGTTGTGGCACGCATTGTCCTTAGGGTATGGTTGTTTGCTGGAGGAGGAGGGGGGTGTAGAATATTTGGTCTTAAGGCGAGGAGCGATAGTATAGTTAGCTAGCTAGCGAGCTGGGGGCGCGCGACTCAATTTATAGCCATCTAGAGCAGCGGCTGCAGGGGGTTGCAGAGCGGCTGGGCTTGCTGCTTCGGTCTAATCTGCTCTGCATGTATATGCGATATGGCTAGACTAGGGTACAGGTTTGTACCTAGATACTCCGTACTCCGCAGCGACTCGGCGACCCAGCGACAAGTCCCGGTGGAAGGCAAAGCCATGATTCGCCAGGAGATGCCTCGATCGTGTGCGGATCAAACGCGATTTGGATCGGCAAGCTGGAGATGGGGTCAATAGTTCGAGGCTGCAAAGCCGGCTATTGAGCGATCAGCGAGGGCCAAGCCTCACGGCAATGAATCATCTCAGCGTAAGAGTCTGCAAAGTTAGGGCTAGGTCTTCTGTACGGAGTAGCTGTCCTTTTGCATCACCGCCAATCAGAAGAGGACCCTGAGGCTTAGATCGTAGCCCTACCTAAGGTAGTTAGGTCCTTGGGGTCCCAGGCTCTTAGCCCACCCCCAGATTTGCTTGACGCATCCAACGTCCAGTCGATTGGAATATCCGCACCTGTCTAGGCTTGCCCCTTCCTAATTTGACGACGATCTTTTACGTCCCCGTAAGTCTGGACGTCCACCACTAAATACTCCGACTCCAAATACGGAGTATATCCCACCATACTATGGAAAGTCGCCAAGCCCAAGCCCAAGCCCCAGGCAAGGTTGAAGCCCAGGTGCCAGCCTCATCCTCGCCTCCAGCAAAAGCTCTGTTCGCGACAAAATCACGAAGGCTTCTGGTGATTCTGCTTTCATCCGCAGTGCTTCTCTTCGTTGCATACAGAGAGTCATGTCCTCAGTATATCTGGATCCGAGAATACCTGCTGCCTGAAACATACTCACCGGCATTGGATAGTCCAATCTGTCCGCCTACAGAGACTGACGACGCACAGCCAGAATGCACCCTGCCCACAACCCGCTACTCTATCACCACCGGCCAAACAATCTGCTACCCGTCCTCAGGCGGGCTCTGGATGGTGAAGCTAAGCGCTCTAGAGCTGCAGCATCTCGGCGTGAACCGGTTCGAGTCTACTGAGCGCTCTTGGAATCCCGAGGAAGAAGATTCCTTCTGCGGTCGACTTCGAGTGTTCGGGGGCGCGTGGTATAATGTCACCGCGGAGGAGATCCCGATTGTCTATGACGACCTCTACGGGTATGAGAGTTGTGCGCTGTTAGGAGAATTTCAATCTGTCTTCAGTATCTGGCGAGAAGTCGGGTTCCCTGAGACAGGGGGTGTGCTGGTTCTTGCGCCCAATGGATATATTCCGCCGACTATGTCGATCTTGTGGAACTCATTGACTATGGACGAGCGGTGTATGGCGCTTAGGCAACTGGGCGCGGTTTTCTGTGAGAGTATCGAAAATTGTTCGACCCTTGGGGATTTGCCAGAAGAGCCGTGCGAATGGGCAGACGAGCATCGGTTCCCAATCTCGGAATGGGATGATCTTGGTCCGGGTCGGAGTTGGTGCGGGACCGAATGATTGTCTTTAGCTATGTATGATACTCACAGTATCTAGAATGATGCTTCAGTGGGCACTTGAAGCGTGTCCAGTGGGTTGAATCAATGTTTGCGCAGTGCAGCTGTGATTGGGATGGTAAGCATTCTAGCCCTAACTTCATGATTGTGGGTAATTCGTGATTCTCGTATCTTCGACGCCAGCATTATTCCTTATTGGGTTTCCTGTAAAGTCCCATTCGACATATGACCCTAGTCATCAAGGTTAGATAGCCAGTACGGGGGCTCAGGAAACCCCTCAATTTTGGATGGCATGGCATTTGCATAGGGAAAGTGGAAGTCTGGGCTGTCACTAATTAGTTGCGACTCAGCATTTTCAAGATTGGCCGTGGGAATCGTCGCGGCTGAGAATGCCTTTTGAGTTAGTGCAAACCTGTACGGAGTACATGATGAGGTGGGAGATGAAGTGCTCACATGGGACTGGGCTAGGTTGCCGGTCGCTTGAGTCAATACAGTGACTGGCGACACGGGCACCGCATCGATAGCTGCGAGGTTCCCGACCATGCTCCCCTTCCATGCCTTCCAGGACAAGTATCCGTCCGCTTCTTGAGACCTAGGAGAGGTTGATGGCTTTTGACGTTGCGCGTCTTGTAACAACCTTAAAAAGGCCGGTTCGATGTGCATCAAGGATGCCGCTGCCGTTCCGCCCCCCCTCGCAAGATTTCAGAGTCCGCCGATTCCCTCAGCTATTGTTTCTTTGCTCAAGGTGTCCGGCGCTCGAAGTTTCGCTCCGAGGAGAAGAACGTGCAAGGCGCCGCTACAGTAAAGGGGATCGAAGCAAGAGTAGGTGCAGAGAAGCTTTCGTTGCCTGAGAGTTTCGAAGAGAGATATAGTTAACGATGCCGCGACCATGCAGTCTTCCACTGCGCTGTGAAGTAATATGCTGTGCTTCGTTGGCGTGGCTTACGAATTGATTTGTCTGATTTGGTGCCTATTGATACCGTGTGAGCAAGTGCTGTTCTGCTGACGAGCATGATAGCGTGTTCAAACGTTAAATGCGGGTGTATTATCCTTCTCGTCTATGATGATGACAATTGCAGCTTTGATGGTAGGCTTCTTCGCCAGTCTCACAGACCGTACCGTGTAAGCATGGGCTGTCACATAGGTGTCGAAACTTGCCGCTGTAGCCGTGATGGCCTTGAGCTCCGCCGGAAGGAACTGTAGATGAGCCAGGTTATTAGGACGGCTAGCTAGTAGGCGTACTTTAAGTATTCAATAAACGTCTGATTTCTCACATAGCCGCACGAAATGAATGATTAGAAGCTAGAATAGGACCAGGCGGTATGTTCGATGATGGGAGACTAGAAGGCTAGGCTGCGGGTCGCACCTGCCTCGTTTATACTCCCTCCAAGGTACTAACCTCCGTACTCTGTCCATATGAACGGCTTACGCTACTGTCGCCCGGTCCTGGGGTCGCTTGCTTGCACTTTGCAGATGTATTCCAAGGCGTCGCTCGGGAGACATGTCCCGCTCTCGCAAGAGGGAAAGCTGCCCACACATTGTTAAGGTGAAATTAAGGAGAAATGTCGCCTCCAGTAGATCTGCATAGTCACATCCCAGCGCAAAGCACATGGTATTACTCACTACAGCGAGGAGTATTCTACGGAAAGTTGAGTCTTCGGTCCCTTGAGTACCTTGGTAGCTCGCACGTGACAGTCCCATCCTCAGGCGTGTCGACTGATAAGCGATAAGCGATAAGCGATAAGGCTAAACCGCATGCGTGCAATCTCCGTAAATTTTCGCGGCAGCGCAGATCCAGTTGAAGATTCTCCAGAGCGGACAACAACGCTCTCTCCCTGCATATAAGGTCTTTGAGTCTGAATCTACTCAACGACCTGCAACAGGGACCGGGTTAATCTTCCGGCGTTTCTCTTACCACACCTCATATCCAGCAATGGCGCCACACCATGCCGGCGGCCGGAAGCGGCGCCGTGAGCCCGTCAATGTCAACACCAAGCTGGTAGAAATCTACGAGGACCTCGCAAGTGAGAACGACGAGGTCAGACTCAAGGCAGCGCAGGCGCTTGTCTCTCAGTTCACGCCGGATAAGAGCCCCAGCGATGAGGATATCCAGAAGGCTCTCCAGAGACTGTTCCGCGGCCTGTGTAGTAGTCGCAAGGCTGCGCGGATTGGATTCTCGATCGCGTTGACGGAGCTGCTTTCGCAGGTTTTCGCTGCGGGGAGGTCTGGGACGTTAGATGTGCAGGGGGTTTTGGGTCTTTGGGAGAATGTTACGAATGCCAGTGGGGGTGAGTCTGGACAGGTGAGTACATCATTAATCTCCGAACTGGGAGGGCGTGGTTAATGACTTGAACAGGAAGCAAGAGATCACCATTTTGGTCGGCTTTTTGGTGCCGAGGCGGTCATCAAGTCTAGTATCCTTTTTAGCCCTAAGGCTCTGCTGACTGAATGGACGAAGGTCCTGGAGCTGGTGTTTGATCTGGCTAGGAAGAAGTCCTGGCTTCGAGAGGAGTGCGGCTGGATTGTGTACAGCTCCATCCAGTATCTTGCCGCCCAAAAGGCGGACGGCAAACTTGTGGAGGTTGCCCTCGAGAGATTATGCTCCAACGATCTGGCACGAACGCCAGAGGGCGTTGCGATCTGGCTCGCCGCTAAAGACTTGTTCCCTAGCATCAGCTTCCCAAGCAAAGTATGGAAGCATGACGACCCGCTGGACTCCAAGGAGCGGAGCCAGCTGGCAAAGTCTATGAAGGAGTCTTCTAGTGAGACCAGTGAAGGAGAGAAGGGTGCAAAGTCGTCTGGTGTGTGGAACTCGAAGCTTCACTTTGCGTGGGACGCTGCCATGATGAGCTTGAACAACACGAAAGAATCAAAATCCCGTCTTAGTTTTGTCGATTTCTGGACGGAAGTTGTTGACAGTGAGTTATCCTCCGTAAGCTGAATAGCTTGATCTAACATGGATCAGACGGATTATTTGCCTCCTCTTCATCTGATGAACGGAAGTTCTGGGGCTTCCTCCTCTTCGTCAAAGTCATCAACGAGCACAACCTGCAGACAGCGTCTCAGGTCTTCACAAAGAACCTGGTTAGGTGTCTCACAAACCAGCTGGCTGTCGAGGACCGCTACCTGCACCGCATGGCAGTCAAAGCCGCGAAGGCCATCCAGGCCCGTGTAGCCAAGGAGCCCGCGTTCGCCGCTGCATCAGTGAAGGGTCTCATGGGCTCCGCGGGCTCGGTAAACTTTGACCAGATCACCAAGACGAAAACGGTGGAGAAAATTGTATCCGAGGCCAACCTGGATGCGTTGAGCACGATCCTGCCCCTGTTCGAGAAACTTGTTGCGTCGCCCGGAACAACAGATGCCAAGGCCGCTGCGTCAACCCGCCAGGGACTAGCGGGCCTGCTGTTGTCGATTGTCCGGGCCCGCGTGTCCGCCAGCGACGCTGCAGATGAGGTTTCGGAAGCCGCGCTGGAGCGTATCCTGTTCATCTTCGCACGGTTTGCTTACTTCACGAGCGAAGAGGGCAAACATGGCGCTCAGCCAGCCTTCACACAGCAGACTCAGGAGCTGTTCCGGAACAGGATTAACTCGTCCCTGAATAGCATTATTGCGGCCCAGAAGCATGCCGCTACACTGCCGTACGCGGTTGTGCGCAAGATTCGCGATGCGGTCAAGTCCGAGGAATTCGGCAAGTTCATTATCAGCATGGACGACACTATCAAGGATGCCGTCAAGGGTGCCTTCAAGGCGCTGAAGAAGCTTTCAAGCATGGTAAGCACCGCAATACAGCTAATCTGAACTCAATTTATTGACGTATATAGGACAAGAAGGAGTCCGCAGCGGGCGTCGACGCCTTCAAGCTCCTGTACTCTATGACAATTCTGCAGGTCTACAACGGTGACGCAGATGCCGTATCCATGCTGGGTGAACTGGACTTTTGCTACAACAAGATCTTCGCGGACAAGAAGTCCAAGAAGGATGAAGAGACGTCCGAAGCCTCAGACGCCCTCGTTGAGATCCTGCTGAGTTTCGCCTCCAAGCCATCCCAGCTCTTCCGTCGCATGAGCGAGCAGGTCTTTACTGCGTTTGCTCCTAATGTCACTGCGACTGGGTTGGAGTCTTTGACTTCGGTATGTAGCCCGCAGAATTTCTCTTCTTAAACTTCAAGCCTGAAACTAACCATGCGTTTCCAGATCCTGGAAGCCAAGGAAAGTCTGGCAGGCCAGCAAGAGATGTTCGACCAGCAAGACGACGAAGAAGGCGGCGAGGAGGATGATGAAGACGAAGACGAAGACATGATGGACGTCGACGAAATGGACAGCGACGTCGAAGTCGTGGAACCCGATAACGAGAACGAGGACGACGAGGACGCCTCAGAAGAAGAAGGAGAAGAAGACGACGAAGCCAGCGGCGAAGACGCCGCCGAAATCGCCGCCTTCGAAGCAAAACTCGCCGAAGCCCTCGGCACGCACCGCGCAGACCAAGACCTCAAAGAAGAAGACGAGTCCGAATCCGACGCAGACATGAACGACGACGACATGGAAGAAGTCGACAACGCGCTGGTCAAGGTCTTCAAGGCGCGCCGCGACGCCCTCAGCAAGAAAAACGACAAAAAGGACGCGAAAGAAACCATGGTCAACTTCAAGAACCGCGTCCTCGACCTCCTCGAGATCTACGTCAAGAACAAGAAGTGCCACTCCTCCCTCCTAGCACTCGACCTGATCCTACCTCTCCTCCGCCTCACGCGACGCTCCTCCGTCAAGCAGATCAGTAACAAGGCCAACTCCGTGCTGCGCGAGTACACGAAGCTCTGCAAGGGCGCTGCGCTCCCGGCGTTAGAGGAGGAGGATACCGAGCCTGTGTGGGAGCTCCTGAAGGCCATCCATGCCGAGGCGATGCACAGTGGACCCCCGGCGCACGCGTCTGGCTGCAGCCAGGCGAGTTTGCTGGTTGTGAAGGTCTTGACAGCGCATGATAGGGAGGCTGTTAACGGGGTGGTGGATGTTTATGGCGAGACGAGGAAGGCCCAGCTCCTCAGCTCGAAGTGCCATGTGCAGCCCTCATTCTTCACCGACTGGAACAACTGGTGTGTTTCGGCGGGGAGGGCAATGAAGAACTAGGCGCTCGGCTTTCTATCTGCGAAGCAAGCGGTAAGGTGTTTATAGTTATGTAGAGGTATGTGAAGACTTGGGCTGGTCAATTGAGATAATGAAGCCTTATTGTACTTACTTGCACTTCATGGCGTACTAGGTAGTCATCTCACTTTTCTCATTTCTGTCATAATATCTCACTTCTTCTGCTCTCTCTATTCCTGGAGTTTTACCGCACAACAGCACATACCACTTTATGGCCTTTTCAGGCCCGGACATTCCACCCAATAGCATCTCACTCAGTTATCCCAACGGTGCGCCCTGTGAATGGCTGGCAGCGTCCTGATCTCGTGACCGTGTCATGCCAAGCTGCCCAATGCGGAGGCGGGGACTCCAACTACGGCGAAGGAACGGTTGAGTCGACCCAATTGACAAACGCCACTCCCTCAATTAGACGCTCTCGCTCTTCCTCATTTTCTACCAGCTATACGAGCAGTCTGCCTGCGCGATAGCCCCGTGGTCTCGTAGTCGGCATCCATTTCTCTCCTTATCTACTACCGTATATCCTTACCTATTCTACTAGTACCCGATTCTATACACCATGGGCGACTCCGGCTCGGGCGTGCACTTGTCCAGCACACCACTGGCCCGGGATTTCCCCTCATCGCCGGGCGACCCGGAAGAGATCTCGGTGCTTGTCACGGGCTTCGGGGTGAGTCAATGTTTTTCCTGTTGAGTGATTGGCAGTTGCAGCTCAATGCTGTCAACCGGTGCGAACCGTATGTGATGACCGACGCAGGTGGCTAACCCTACCCTCCCTCCTAGCCCTTCAAGTCCAACGTGGTCAACGCCTCTTACTTGATAGCCTCAGCGCTCCCCCCGTCCCTCACCATACCAGTATACACACCCACAACAGACACGGTGGACGGGATAGCGGTACCTGCGCCCGCCACACGGCGGGTTGCAATCCACGTGCACCCATCCCCAATCTCCGTCGCATACTCGGCGGTGCGGACAACGATCCCCGCGATCATAGACACATACGTGAAGACGCACGGCCGCCACCCGGACATCGTGATCCACATGGGCATCGCCGCCACAAGGAGCTACTACTCGGTCGAGACCAAGGCGCACCGCGACGCCTACAACATGCCGGACAACCACGGGCGCGCCGGGTACGAGGACGGCGAGAAGCTGTGGAAGGAGAGCTCGCTGCCGCACGTCCTTGCGCCGGGGCGCAGTGACAGTGACAGTGACAGTGACGCTGCTGCCAAAGACCCCGTTGTGAGACTGGACCTCACGGCGCCGGTCCAGGTCCCTGCCCCGCGCGCCAATTTGCATATGAACCCCCACCCGCCAGATGCGCAGCTCCTAGAGACGTGGCGGCGTCTAGGACCTGCGGGCGCGGATATCAGGATTTCGGAGGATGCGGGGCGGTATCTGTGCGAGTTTATCTTCTTCACGAGTTTGGCGATGGCGATGCAGGAGGGGCGGGATCGGAATGTGGCGTTCTTTCATGTGCCCTCTTCCTGTCGGGATGCGGATGTTGAGACAGGGAAAGAGGTTGCTGTGGCGTTGATCAAGGCGCTGGTTGAGCGCTGGGTTGAAGCCAAGGTATAGCATTAGTTTTTTTGGTCTGAATAGTTCTTGCTTGGTTCTTATAGCGAGCATGATTGGGTTTGATATGGCGTCTGCCTTTTCGCATCGATGAATCTGGCATTTGAGGTCCTTGGTATATAGTCTAGGTATTGACTGACATCTCGTTTGATAGATATACACATCTTTGTCTGTTTAGTCGTCCGAGTATAGGTTTGTCGATCATCTACTTTATATCCACAAATATAGTATAGCGTAGTAAAAGATCTCCAATCACAGGCGTATCCCGCTCAGTCTAACCCAACAAGGCTTAGAGCCGGCTCTATTGATCGGCATAAAATATTTGGAGTCCTCCCCGCACGCATCGCCATCAGTTCCTCCATCACACCACATCTCTAGAGAATCCATTCTATACAGTCGCCAGCCAGCCAGCCAGTCCATGCCCAGCTGAATATCAGCTGTACCTCTAGCAAAATGACGACGCCCCTTTATGCCAGCGCCTCCGTGCTCGTCCTCCTCTTCTTCCTGATCGTACGCTTCAAACCCTCCCTCCTCGATAACCTCCTCCCCACGACGCGCAAACCCAAACCCAAACGCTCAGGCGTCTACGCCTCAACGCAGCCCCCCAGCGAAATCACCTCCCTCCTCATCTACCCCATAAAATCCTGCCGGGGCTTCGAAACCACCACGGCAAAGCAATGCATGACAGGGCTGGACCTCGACCGGCGCTGGATGCTCGTCGACTCAAAGACACACGTCTTCCTCACCATCCGCCAGATCCCCGAGATGACGCTCATCAACACAGCCCTGAGCGCCGACGGAGCGAACCTACTTCTTTCCGTCTCCACCTCCGCCTCTGAGTCTACGTCTGAATCACAGCCAAAGCCAATTGCCATCCCCGCC
>RHLP01000534.1:0-22919 GCA_003719405.1 Aspergillus incahuasiensis
TATTTAAGCTATTAATACTACCTACTAAGCTATTATAGTAGAGTATAAATTAGTATTTCTAGAACTTCTACTTACTAAAGATAGTTGGCAGTAAAGGGCAGTTAGCTACCTACTACTAAAAAAGAAAGAATATTAATCTATTCTACTTACCTAGTAAATATATAAGTATGCTGGTGTAGATCTAATACAGCAACTTAATTGTGGATCCAAAGTGTCTGCAGTGGAGAATTTGGCGAAAAGCGTATATTAGGAGAATCCATCGGAGGGAAGCAGTGGAGTAAAATGTGGCACCGGGCGCCGCGATTATATATTGTTGCTGTTCAGAAGCGGTATCCCCTCAACGCTCTACTTTAGCATCGACAGGACATGAGTCACGCATAGAAAGATAAAAGCTACGTGTTACTGTATTCCTGAAGGGCTACAGCATGAGAATGGAGCGTTGTCCAGGAAAGCGAAACCTGGTGGGCGCTCGTACTACCTCCCGGAACAGGAAATAGTAACCGTGCGTTGTTACCACCAAATCAGGAAGATAGTACGAGCATGTCTGTCTAGATAGCCAGCTTGTGCTCAAAATACCGCCAACTTAGATACTAGAACAAGCTGATCCGCTACTGGCTCCTAACAAACGGCTCAAGAGAAAAGACAGCTTTCTCAGCATCAACACCCCAATAGACATAATCCCACCGCGACTTAAGCCCCTCCGGCGTCTCCCACGCCAACTCCAGATCGCGCAGCCACAGCGTGACCAAGTGCCGCCTCTTCTCACGCGAGTCCGTAAAGCCCGCCCGCGCATGAAAAACCGACAGATTATTGACAACCTGGATATCGCCCCTGCGGAAATCCAGCGCGACCGCCGACTCCTCCGCCATATAGTGTAGCGCATCCAAGGCTTCCGCCTGGGCCTCGGTAATCAGGGGCAGCGTCGCCGCGCGCGGCTTCCCCCAGTACCCCGTGAAGCCGCGGCGGGCGTACTGGATAACCAGGCGCTCCGGGGCATCTTACGTGCGCGGCTGGTAATACAGCAGCGGGCGGCTGATGACTTCATGCCCCTGCTCGGCAACCCAGGGCTCGGCGAGGGTGTGGATGAGATCGGGCCTGGTGCGCGCGAGCTCGTTCGTTGTAGACGTGCCAGCTGCTCGAGAGGAAGCTCTGGCCGCCCTTGGCCGCGCCTGCCAGGGCGAACAGGGTGATGACGTCGCCGGCGTCCGTGTGGAAGACTTGCTTCTCGGTCGTGTAGGCCGGGGCTTTGATGGTGCTGGTGTCGACGCTGCGGCTGAGGTCGGTGATGTGCGCGAGGACGACGTCCGCAGGCTTCCCCTGCCAGTTGGTGTCCTGGCGGCCGCGGACTGGCGCGATGTGCGAGGTCACGCCGGCGTAGATGATGATGTTCTCTTCTCGCGTGTACTGGTCCACTGGGACCCCGCGGATCACCTTGAAGCCGTGCCCTTGGTGGACTTCGCGGGAGATGGCGCGGAGCTTGGCGTGGAGTTGGGGGAGGGGGAATGTCTCTTGATTGACTAGTCCGAGGGGGAGAGTGAGATCTATATTTCTGAGTTGCGGTGCGTGCTGATTTGTAGATACAGTTACTCACTCTTGAAATGCTGGAGCGCCTGGTCGACTTCTCTCAAGTCCTCTTCGGTGAGGTGATAGTTCCAGTCATAGACCTCGCCGAGCGTCTTGCCATCCCAAGCGAGGTCGGACTTGAGCTCCTGCGGAAACCCCTCCGGCAGCGAGTCCTGGAGCCTCTCCTCGCTCTGACGACGAGTAGTGCGAGCGGCGTACTTGACAGGGTCAGGTAGATACTGGATATCAGGCTGGCCGACAGGACCGATAGGCACGGGAGGGACAACAACGGACATGTTGGGCTGTTGAGTGGATGGTTGAAGAATGTGAAAGGAGGACAGGTCCGGCCGTCTCATATGATGGCGGACGTTATCGCCATCCCTGTCGCCGATGGCGTATGAACCCCGCCATTGCATGCACTTCTGGTCAGAGACAGGCTAAGCATCGCCAAGGTGGGCCACCTGCCTTGTTGCTTCTTGTGTTCTCTCATCTAAGTGCCAATCGCACCATTCCGAATGTAACCCCACGCTCGTTATAAGACCACGTCTGTCTCAACCCATACGAACTGCAAAGATTTCACCTCACAACCATGGTAACTCCTTACAAGGCCGATGCTGTTGTCAAGGCAGTCGACAAGGACAACGGCAACGATAACGTCCCCGTCAAGAACCCCGAACCGCAGATTCAACTCGAAGACGAGGTCGAATATGTCAAGGGCTATCCTGTGATCCGCACCGGTCAGGACTTCCTTTCCTTCCTGCCCGACCTTATTCGCTAATGCCGATGCTGATTGATCCCTGCAGGCGCCGACGTCTCACGCTTCATCGTCTCGGACCGCGACGACGGCGATCCCTCGCTGACTTTCCGCTCCATCGTGCTGGGCACCGTCTTCACCGCGCTCTCCAGCGTCATCACCATCCTGTACCTCTTCAAGCCCGTGCAAGTCCAGGTCTCGGCCGTCTTCCTGCAGCGTATGCCCTCCCCCTCCTCGTCCAACCCTGCTTGCTAATCTTGAGCAGTGCTCGTATTCATCTTCGGCAAAGCATGGGCGACCTTTACACCCCAACCAGAGCGCTTCAAATGGCTCTGGCTGCAAAAGGCCCTGCAATTCATGAACTCCGGCCAGCTCTTCGGCATTAAAGAGCACGTCGTCGCCGCGCTGATCGCCTCCTCCGGCAACAACGGGCTCTCGGGCGTCGAAGTCCACGCCGTCGAGCGCCTCTTCTACAACGTCCACAACTCCGCCGCAACCGCCGTCCTGAGCACCTTCTCCATCGCGCTGTGCGGCTTCGTCCTCGCAGGCGCGCTGCGCCCCCTAATCGTCTACCCCGCCGAGATGGTCTACTGGTCGACGCTGCCGCAAGTCGTCCTGTACCAAACGCTGCACTTCAACCCGCGCGCCAACAAGCGCCGCCTGCTCAATTTCGGCTGGGCCCTGGGCCTCGCCGCAGTGTACGAGCTGTTCCCCGCATACATGGTGACCTGGCTCAGCGGCGTCTCGCTCTTCTGCCTGGCCTCGCTCAATGCACCAACGCACACGCGCAAGGTCTTCACCACGGTCTTCGGGGGCGCCTCTTCAAACGAGGGCCTCGGTCTCTTCAACTTCTCGCTCGACTGGCAGTACATCCAGAGCCAGTACCTCTCGTTCCCGCTGAAGCAGCAGCTGAACACGTGGATCGGGTACGCGGTCTTCTACGCAGTGATGGCAGCCCTGTACTACGGCAACGCGTGGGATGCGAAGGCCTTCCCATTCATGTCGTCGGCGCTGTTCCATAGCAACGGCACCTCGTACTCGGCCGACAGCATCACCAATTCCCAGGGGACAATCGACTACGCCAAGCTAGAGCAGGTCGGTCTCCCACGCCTAACCTCCAGCACGGTGTGGGGGTATCTGACGCAGAACCTGGCGCTGGGCGCGCTGATAACGCACGTCCTCATTTTCTACTGGAAAGACATGGTGACGGCATGGGAGCAGGCGCGCACACGCACGCAGCCAGATCCGCATTACCAGGGCATGCTCCGGTACAAGGAGCTCCCGATGTGGTGGTACTACGCATCGTTCGCGCTGGCGTTTTTCGCGGGTCTTATCGTGACGATCAAGGGGCAGACGACGCTGCCGGCATGGGGGTACATCGTGGCTCTGATCCTGGGGGCGTTCATCGCGCCGTTCTCGTGCGTCCTGTATGGCCTGTACGGCACGGGCGTGTCGACGAACCAGCTGTCGAAGATGGTGGCGGGCGCGCTGCACCCCGGTCGCCCGCTCGCGGGACTGTACTTTGCGAGCTGGTCGCATCAGGTCATTCTGCTGTCGGTGAATCTCGCCAACTGGCTCAAGGTCGGGCAGTACACGAAAGTGCCGCACCGGGTGATGTTCGCGACGCAGGTGTACGGGACGCTGCTGGGGGCGGCGCTCAACTACGTCGTGATGATCACTATCGTGACAAACCAGCGCGAGATCCTGCTAGACCCGATTGGGAGCAACGTGTGGAGCGGGTCGACGGTGCAGGGGCTGAACAGCCAGGCTGTGACGTGGTCGCTGGCAAAGGAGATATATGGCCGGTCGGGGCGGTACCTGATTGTCCCTTTGGGTCTGGTCATTGGGCTTGCGTTCCCGGTGGCTCACTGGGGCTTGAATAAGGTGTTCCCCCGGATCCGCAAATGGCCGATCAACACGGCGATTATCCTCACGTACGCGGGGACGCAGTACTACGGGAGCACGGCGTACATCTGGAGCAGTATTGCGGTGGGGGTGTTCAGCCAGTGGTGGCTGCGGAGGAGACTACCGCGGATCTACAACGAGTACAACTATCTCATTGGGGCGGCGCTGGATGGGGGCTCTCAGCTGGTTATTTTCATCCTGTCGTTTGCGGTGCTGGGTGCTAGTGGTACTGAGCGGCCGTTTCCGACCTGGTGGGGGAATCCAGATGGGAATCCAGATCACTGTATGTGATGGCAACGATATTCAAGATGGTGGAGGTGGAAAGGGGTCCGAGGGCGAGATGGGCCTAGGTGGTGTAGTGCATTGGTTGAATGACAGACTACAGAGTCGGCGAATACCGACTCAGCTTGCGGATCCTTTCGCCGTAGATGTAGAACACTATGGGGATGAGAATGGAGGCCACGCCGAGAAAACCAAGGAGCGACTAAGCCCACCGTACCTGCAGGATGAATTAGTAAACCATCAGAGGCCCTTGTGCAATAGCTTACACCAAGCCGATTATAAATGGGCGTCGCGAACATGGTGAATCCTGCCGCAACGGTCGAGCTGGCTCGATTAGATTCAATGTCAACTAGGAGGGAGCGGAGGACATACCAGACGATGGCATTCGCTGAGATGGCCAGTCGCATTGACAATATAACCATCCACCAGGTACGCCAGGCCCTGCAGATAGATAACCTGGATTCCAGCGCCAATGGGAATCCTGCCAGAATCTGCGGCCACGGACTGATAGACGGTAAGGAAGTCCACGCAAACCAAAACTGGCCGAGCGGGAGGAGAAACGCGCCGGGAATCATGGGGTATAGACGGTCCTCCGGTCTGATTCGTCCTGTAGCATGGAACGTGCTGTGAATTCGGGTCTGCGTGAAGTAGAAGATGTACGCTGAGCCGAGGACGACTCCAACGCCGATGGAAAGGAAAGGGAGTGCGCTGACCCCGAGATTGTATCCGCGTTCTTCGATGAAACTGACGGGGTATGCTTCGAAGAGGAGGTATATGAATCCGTAGATGAAGGTCATGTAAAGAGTTATAAGTTGCAGAATGGGCTCACGGAGAAGCATCACGAGGGGACGATTGAGGTATCGAGTTATGACTGAGTGGAGGGTAATTGGAGATTCGTCTCTGTTGCTTGGTCAGAAAAGGGTTACGAGGGTAGGGCGCGACGTACAGCTTTGCGTGCAGAGCCCAGATCTTCGTCTCCAAGCGCAGTCATGCGGCATTACGCTGGAGCAGAACAGGGCCGTAGGATATGTCTCGGGCAGGATAAAGAGCCCAATGAGTCCAGCAGTCGCCGCCATGATCATGGTTATCCACGCCGTCCAGCGCCATCCGAGATGGCTATCCCCTCAGCCATCGGCACTAACACGATTGTCCACTCACCTTTGCGTGATAAATCCACCTAATATCGGCCCTATGATGGGCCCGACTAGCGTCGTGCCACTAAATATAGCCAGCGCAAGCCCTCGCTGCACTGGGTCGAAGAAGTCTGCAAAGTATCCGCCGGCAAAAGATAAGGGTCCCGACGCCGCAACAACTTCGATGAACCGACAGAGGATCAGTGTCTCGATGTTCCGAGCGATACCAACGGGGATCTGGAAGATGACGAAGATGGCATACCCGGCCATGAGTGGCCGTTTGCGCCCGTAGAGCTCTGACAGGGGACCAAAGAGGAGCGGACCTGCCGCGAAGCCTGCGACCATCGGCCTAAGCGTCCTTCAAACAACGCTAACAAAGGAGGGAACCACCGGCAATAAACAGCGCCGTTCCCAATGTTGTCACCTGTCTCCCGACCCCAAAATCATCCGCCATGACGCCCGTCGCAGCGCTAAAGACCGAGGTTGCAAAGGTGACGACCAGCGACAACCAGCCGATGATGTTGGCGTAGACCCATTTCTTCCACTGCGGCAGATTGTGGGGATCGAGGGAATTGTCAGGTCCGGAGAACTCGATGAGCGTTGGGTCTTTTGGTACAGGAGGGGTAGTTATGGTGCTTGTTTTCTCAGCCGCTGTGCTGCTGCCGCGGAGCGCTTGTGGGGTGGTGACGTGGCCATGAGGCGCAGACGGACGGTTTGGATCGGATTCAGACATGATTTCTAGCTATATCGATTAGTACGCAGAGAACGGAGCTTGGGGGAAGTGGTTGCGAGAGAAAAAGGAGAATTGTTGTTGTGTCACGAACTGTCGCAGTGTTGCGGCCTCGGAGATATCGCCGGCTTAAGAGGGGAGAGGACCTCGATACACTCCAGACCTGATCCAGGGATGCAGCAGGCTGACAGGAACTGCTAGTTCTGATCCTGGCCTGCGCTGACGGTTTTATCTCTCTGAAAGAAAACCCGGAGAGCGCGAGTTGAGCGTAGACCGAGCGGAGTCCGGCTGCAATGTCCGGCAGGCTATAACTCTCTCGCACCTTCTTCCCCTCTTCCACTCAACACACCTTCACGCCTACCTTAATCAAATCATGTCTCTCTCCGGAAAAGTTGTCCTCATTACAGGTGCTTCCAAGGGCATCGGCAAAGCCACTGCCCAGCGTCTAGCGAGGGAAGGCGCCAGCCTGGTCATCAACTACAACACCGACGCCTCGTCCGCCAACCAGCTGGTTGAGGAGATTGGCGAAGACCGGGCGCTCGCGGTACAAGCAGACGCTTCCAAGCTGCCAGATATTGAGCGCCTGGTTGAAGCGACCGTGGCCAAGTTCGGCAAAATCGACATCCTCATCCCCAATGCCGGCATCCTGCCCATGCGCGACCTGGAACACACAACCGAGGAGGACTTTGACTTTACCTACAATCTGATGGTCAAGGGGCCGTACTTCCTTGCCCAGGTACTCTTTTCATTCCAGCTTGAACCGGGGTCCATACTAATCCCTGCAGAAAGCAGCAAAGCACATCCCCTCCGGCGGGCGCATCATCCTCGTCTCGACCGGCGCGACCGCCCTCTCCAGCATCGCGCCCGCATACCTCCTCTACGCCTCAGCCAAAGCCGCCGTCGAGCAAATGGCCCGCGTGATGGCCAAGGACCTCGCGCGCAATGGCATCAACGTCAACTGCATCGCTCCCGGCCCTACAACCACCGGCTTATTCCTGAATGGCAAGTCGGACCAGGTGCTGCAGACAGTCAGTGGATTCAGCCCGTTCAACCGGATTGGCGAGCCTGAGGAGATTGCGAATGCGATGTACTTTCTCTGCAGCAAGGACAGCAGCTGGGTTTCGGGGCAGATTATCAGGGTGAACGGTGCGATGGCTTAGACACCCGAGAGAATTGCATTGTGGGGTTAGAACTAGATGCCCTGAAACGTTATGATTATGATGTCAAGTCTCTCAAGTCAGCTCTGTACTACGTACCTTGTGCCTTGTCCGTACTGGTGTGTACTCTGCACCCTGCGATGATATCCGGGTCCCTTGGGCTGCTTCGCTGCGAGACCGGAGCGGGCTGTAGCACAAACAACTACTTTTCCACATACGCATTTACCATCGAGTCAGTCGTCGCATTCCCGCTCGGTCGCCCGTCCACCAAGCTCCTGAAGAATTCCGCCATGTCTTGCACTGACAGATGCAAGTAGACAAAGTCTCGACCAATATGTTCTGGCGGACAGACGTCCTGCAATGACCAAGTGGCAGCAACAACCAGCACTCACTGTACTCGGATCGCCTGCAGTGAGTTTATCCCACGCTCAAAGAAATCGTCACGGATAGTCCAGTCAGGGCTCCAGCCGGCGCAGCTGGAGATGAGCGTTATGAGGTCAGTCTCGAGAGTCTTCATGTCAAGAGAGCAGACGGGCCCAGCTAACTCCAGCTTCTCATAGATGCCGGCAAATAACCTCAGGCAAAGTCCGCAAATAGCCCTTCCTCATCTGCTGCAGGATACAGAGTGATGACAGGGCACTGAAACAGCCGGAGATGCTGTTTGCGAGCCATGACTGAGCTGAGGGGCACTAGGCAGGACCGAAGGCGTGCTTATCAGGAAGCGACTGGGCTGAAGCTATTCCGGGAGACCCGAGTACGGGACCTTGATATGCCAATTTCCGCAAGGATCGAGCCATGCTCAACCGGCAGATAGTCAGATCTGACGGAATCTGACATCCGACGCAAAAATAGACACCACGAGGTAGGAGGTGCCGATGAGCCGCTGTCATACAATGCCGTGCATGCTCTTGCCAGGCACTATGCAGGTTACGATATGCAACAACAACACAATCTACAGGAAGCTCATACAGGGAAGAGCTATACTATTGTTAAGGCTAGCCACGCTACTTGCTCCCATGGCGTCCATCTTGCAGGTGCTCCCTCCGCTATACTCCAGTTCTTATAAGGCACGCCACAGCACGCCCATCTCGGCAGGCGCAGCTCGAGGCCAGTCATGCTAGCCCAATACGAGGGTGAACGCCCCTTCCTCTGTTCTGGCTATCTCAGCCCTGGCGCAATGAGTATCAGTGACATTCGGGTCCTTCGCTTCTCCTATAACCAGCCTGCGCTGGGCTGGTTTCAAGATGGAGACCATACATATCATTATTGTTATCTTCACAATGGCAGCTTTTTACTACATTGGTGCCGCTCTACTCTCGCTAGCAGCGCCTGTCATATCCGCGCCAATTGGCTGATCCTTTGGCATCCCCGGATCTGATGCTCTGTATGACTATGTCGTGGTAGGCGCCGGCGATGCAGGCTCCCCTGTCGCATATCGGCTCGCCCAGGCCGGTCACTCGGTGGCTCTGGTTGACGCTGGAAGTCTTTAGTATGTCTTGACTATGGACAGAATGTAACAACAGATGCTGACTCTCTAGCGTGTACGGCAATGGGAATCTAAGCCAAATACCGGCGAATTCACTCCTCTTCATTGGAAATGGTCCCAAATGGACAAACAATCTCGTAGATTGGAAATTTGTCACAACACCTTAAGAGGTGCGTTTATCTTTCCGTCTTTCCTCGAGGCCGCACTGACATGTATCAGGAGTGGAACAACGCCTCAGTGCACTATGCCAGTGGCAAAGCTTTGGGGGGTAGCACCTCGCGGAACCTGATGACATATCATTTCCCAACAGAAGGCTCACTAGACAAACGGGCTGACGATGTGGGTGACGACAGTTGGGATTTTGAGAACATGCTGCCCTATTTAATGCGGTCTCAGAGATTCACGTCCCCAAACAAAAACCTCCGCTTCGGCAACTCAACACCATCATATAACACTGCCGTCCTTGGACGAAGGGGACTTGTCGACGTATTGTTTCCCCATTACGCCAATGGCCTCGCTTCATGGCTCCTCCGGGGCTTTCGGGACTTGGGTCTTGCCGCTATTCGCGGCTTGGATAGTGGTCACCTTATAGGAGCGGCGTACACCATCAGCACTATCCAGCCTGGGAATCAACAGCGGGCTTCTGCGAAGACACCCTGTCTTGACCCGCTCATTGGGCGTAGTCTAAACCTGGTTATCTATCAGTCGACACACGCAAAGCGGATCCTCTTCACCAATAAGACAGTTGCCACCGGTGTCCGAGTCAGTTCCGAAGGGCAGGAGTATACACTCTCGGCTCGCAATGTGGTGATCGTTTCGGCTGGAGCGCTGGAAACACCCCAACTCCTGATGGTATCTGGAATCGGGCCCGCTGCAAGTCTCGAGCGTCAGGACACCTCCCAGCCGACTGGCCGGAAAAAGAATACCTGCCTGTCTACGGATAATTTGGCAACCAGAATAACTGCATGGTAGCCCCCAATGACGGATACAACTACCTCACTATTGCTGCCGCCGTGGTCTCCCCCTTGTCCCGAGGGACCGTCGATACCGCGTCAAACGATATTCAAGTAGGCCCCGTCATTGACCCGCGTTGGTTCTCCCACCCCGGCGATATCGAGGTCGTCGTTGCTGAATCCCGCCGCTCGAGGGCGCTGATGGCGACGCGCTGATGGCGGGCATTACCCTCGGCGCCGAGTCGTATCCAGGGGCGCAAGTGCAAACAGACGATCAGATCGTCGAGTGGCTGCGTGGAGCGTCGAACACCGTGCATCATGCCTGAAACTGCTCTAGATGATTTTGCTGAGCGCATGTCAGACTCGATCCTTGCCGCTGCCTAGCCTAACTTGCTTCGAAGAGCTGTTTTGTTTATACTATAAACACTTGTTTCGAACTAGTCTTTTTTGTACTATATTGCTGTTTGAGCCAGATAGGATAGGTAGATAGATTGGTCTATTGCAGCCAAAATGTACAGAATCCAAGTTGGCGCATTATCGCAGCTAGGTAGAGAGGTTGAAATACAAGGATGATTTCCCAAGGAATCCATGCTTAGAGGGCCCCATCATACATAGCTGTGCGACAGTGCCTGTTCATGTCCATATTCCGTATGCCAGTATCTGTCCATGTTCATCTTCATGTAACCGCCCCCATCCCCATCTCCACCGTCAAGAACGAATCTAGCCCGGCCCAGCCATTCTCATGGAACAACCCCAGACCGACTCAGCACTCATCCAAAGCTGACCTACAAATTGCAACGTGTCCGGCAAATATATTCATTGGCGGTAGGCCAGTCCATCTGATCTCACCGCGTGCTATTAAGGGCTGGGCCGGGTTACACCGCACCGTACGACACGCCAGCAACAGTCAGGCCACTAACTACTGACCAATTCCCTAGGTCCAGGACCAAGCTAGTCAGCCATCATTACATCAGACCGCTCCTGAAGTATCACATCGTTTATGCATGTCCATGTTTACCTGTTTTAGAGAACATCCTGCGCACGATCCAGCTCCAGGTATCGTATCCTCATGACCCCGTGTTGTACAGCCGCATCCCGAACTTCGAGTTCGTGCGCAGCAGCGTGTCAATCACGAGACTCACCGTCTCGAGGCGCAGGTCCTCTAACACAAGCGTACTGGGGCCTGGGCTCTCGGGCATCATAGACAGCGCGGCATCAGCCAGGTCGATGTCGAGGTCGAGGTCGAGGGTGCCGCTGGTGGTAAGCAGACTTGGGTCGCAGCTCTCGAGCTCTGATGCGGATGAATCGGGCGCGAGGAGGTGCTGCTTATCGAACGCTGCCCAGTCCGGTGCGTCCCATGGCAATGCCCTATCGTCGAGAGGGAGGCTTGTGCTGTCGAGGAGGGAGCTGGCGAGGTATGGAGGGATGCTGAGGTCTGTTGGTAGCTGCAGTGGCACCGGGAGCGCCAGGTTGGCATTTACGGCGTCTGGGGTCAGCTGCAGGTGGAAGAAGTCTGGGTCGCAGGGGGTTGTGGCGAGGGATGTGGATAGATCGATGGAGGAGGGGCTGAGCATGTCTCTGCTGCTTGTGGTTGTCTTTATGGTTGTGTTTGTGCTTGTTGTTGCATGTTCGTGTGGGATCCGGGTAGGAATGAGAGGCTTGCTGTCCGCCAGAGACGGCGAGTCCTTGCCGATGGTGAGGTCGCCTGACGAGCAGTTGTCCTGGCTGGCGGAGGAGAGGCCCTGGCGGCGGCTGAGAATCACATATCTAGGGAGATCCCAAACGGTCAGGATCTCGGAAAGGTCCCCCTAACACGGAAGCGGACACCGTGGGAGCACACTTACCGGTTCTTGATGTCGGTCGTGGACCGGCTGGGAAAGAGTTCACGTCCGATCTCCTTCCAATCCCGTCCAATCCTTGCCACGGCGTCCAGCAAGGCCCCGTCCTCGTCGGATGTCCAAGGCCCCCGTTTCACGTTTGGGTCGAGCGAGTGGTGCCATCGCTTTGCACATTCTGGGTAACTCGTTAGATACGTACATTGCCATGAACAGAAGAGAGTGACATACGATCAGGATGCCGGCTCCCCACCATCTCTGCAACCTTGGTCCACCTGCAAACAACGGCACTACTCAGCAAATGAATTGTGAATGGAAGACAGACACTCGGAACGTGAGACTGGGTGGTAGTCCATACTGGAACCCAAACTTGGCCACGGCCTTGCGCAGCAAATGATCTTCAGGCCCGCTCCAGGTGCCCTTCCGGCTGCTGAGGCTGATCTTGGTCCAGCGCTTACGGCAGTCCTTGTTTGAACGGCCAGGCAGCTTCTCTGCAATGGCGCTCCAGTTGCGGGCTCCGTGGTGGCCGCTGAGTTGGACTGAAGGCATAGCATAGCATATCTCAGTAGGGCTTGACGTAACATTGGAGGTATGCATAGCATAGGTGACCACCCACTCTGATGTTTGACTTCTTCCTGCAGCGTGTGATCTTCTTCGGCCGTCCACCAGCGGCGCCGATTCGGGGTGTCGTGCACGTTCATGGTCATCGTGAGGGGGGAGGCCCGCGCCCGGTATATGTATATGTATTTGTATACGAGCCGCCAATCGGTTACGGGTGAACGCAATGCACTGTCCCCGTGCGCCGACGCAGATACGTAGAGCTCGTGGTAACCCCGGCGCGCGGTGCAGGCTGCTGAGCATGGACTTCCTGCTGCAGCGTCAGCACCAACAGAGCACAGCACAGTACAGCACCGCACCAGAGGCAGCGCAGCAGAACGGTCAACGGTCAATGGAAGGGCCCCCCACGAGTCCGCCCGGCCAACCACGTAGAGAGCAGCCTCAGCCCCTGACGCCCAAGCCGGCTTACCACAGAAACGGTGAGCATCTAGATGCAGAACGCGGAGACCGATCGTAGGCCGAGAGCTGGAGCGAGCTGCTTAGGTGCCTAGGCAGAGGCAGGCGCGGTTATCTGGCCAATGCACGTAGGGTAGGGTCGGATGAGTCTGGATTGGATTGAGAATGCCTTGCATGCCTCACCTCAAGCTCAATTGGGCTCAAGCTGCGCTGTAATGTGCTTGTTGGGGCTAACCATGGCGGCTGCAGTCTTATACTCCGGACTTTGTGCGCGTGGATGCTTCCAGTGCGTATGTTGCCTCTGGCTGGCCCACTATGGACGCGGCATTGAAGCTTAAGGGCGTATACCTTCCGCGATATACACCGAGCAGCGGGTATATACTGGGCGCAAGCGTACTAAGCCAAAGTATCGGTGGATGCGAGAGACGGCAACAGATGGCCAGTGCTAGGCCAGCTGACCGCTTGATAGGGCCGCTATGGAGGTTCTGCTGTGTGCCACGCGCGGCCGTCCAGCGTAACAGACCTGATCTGCGGGATGACCTGCGCGCAGGGATTTGCCTTTCCCAGCGGCCGGGCAATGGCAACTGGGTTGACAGTGTTACCCCTGCATGCGGATGTGATTGGACGAGGCTAAGTACGTGGTTGGAACTGCGACTGCTGGGCGCTCTGCTAGTATACGCTGGTTCGTTTGCACGGGGCGATGGGCGCGAACTATATGGCGAACCTGTAAAGTATTGCTCTCTCATCAGACCAGAGAGCTTGTTGATTGACAGGCTTGCTATTCTTGCCTCTATAAAACACCCCGTAATCTGCTGGCCAGGTGCTCCGCCACGGCGCAGTAAGCTTAGCAGCATACCAGGTTCACATGGCCTCGAGGCTTAATTCTTTGCGGATCGAAGCATGATCTAAGCGTCAAGATCTCACGCGCATACGTCACAGCAGAAAAGGAAGCTGACGCTTGTGCTACGCTGCTGCAGTACGCGCTGGATACAGGCCAGTTACCAATATTCACGGAAGGCAGATTGTCAAGACGACGGGTCTGAAACTGCATGGACAGCCATCGTCCTTATTTCCGGTCATCTATCTTCATTTCAAGTCCGCTTGTGCTAGGACGCCTGAGGTAGGGCTATGCTGCCTACAACCCGATCTCGACAATCCCCACCATACTCCAGCAGTTCCAGATTCTGTTCACCTTGAGTCCGGCCTCTTGAACGAGCTCTGCAAACTGTGCTAATGTTCTCTCAATGCCGTTGATGATGCTCATCATCGCCAGGTCGCGGTGGTGCGGGTACCTCATGTAATAGCCGTAGTTTGCGGGCAGTGGCGTTGGGGCAGGGGGGATCTCGTCGCAGCCAGCGGTAGTGTTCATGGCCTGATCGCATACAAAAATGCGCGATGTCGGAGCCATGGAACCGCGCAGAGCCGATAGGATCTGCACGCAGTAGCTGTCGGACCAGTCATGTCTGGACGGCCCAGCACTGTCAGCGACCGGGATCTCGCTGGGCAGCCTTACGGACAGGGATAAGTAACCGTAACTTGCAGAATCCCGCGTAGCCAATAAACATCCGCGCCCTTGACAGGGTTCGGCTTGAAGAAGTTATGCTCCATAAACTGGACTCTGCCGTCCGCAACCGCCTCGCGTGCTGCAACAGGCCAGATCTCCTCTTCAGCCTCCTGCAGGACCTCAGCGCGGTCTTGCACGATATACCGCAACTGCGGATATGCTGGGATCAGTTGCAGAACAAATCCGCCTATAGGGCCATTAACCTTAGTTCCGTTTCTAATTGGTCTGCATTGAGGCTGCCCGGGTTTGGGACCAGAGTATAGGTTCATACGTACCTACACCGCCGCCCACGTCCACGACAAGCGCATCGCCAAGAGAAGACCAGGGGAAAACACGCTTATTGTCAGTTGATTGTGCCGTAATCTTCATGGAGTGTGGAGTTGAGTGTACCGTACGCATGCGCCGCCCCGGAAACCTTGCCACCGCCTACCATGGCAAGTCCGAAATTATCAAGCTCCGGACGGGCATACAATCCATCTCCACCGGCCTGCAAGTGCGCAATATCCGGAAGCCCGGGGTACGGCGCTTCCTTGGGCCGCACCTCGTCGAGGGCCACGTGTTCGGCGAGCCAGTCCCATCGGGCCTTGGTTGTACCGACGGCCTTTTGCCACGCTGTTTTGTGCACGTTGTACGATGCGCCCTGCTCGCCAAGAAGATACTTGGGGAGTTGGTCGGAAGCTGTGTAGATGCCAAGACTGCTGGATACTTGTTATAAAACGCGAGATGAGAAATTGGAGATGTAGACGTACAATAGCTGGACGTATGCCCGCAACGGCTCATTCTTGTGCAGGGCAGAGGAAATGCGGTTGTTGGCGAAATGATCAGTGCCGATTTGGCGGAACACGTGAATTGAGCAGAGGCAGCGGAGGATGCGAGCTATGAAATTAGTATCTTATCCACAAAGCATACGAGAGGACTTACAAAGCTTTCGTTCCTCAATTGCCGTAGCCTTCGCAATCTCAGAGACAGGCAACCCATGCTTCCTAGCATCCGATAGGAGGTCAGGAATACGCCTCTCAGCAGCAATAAACAGAGCCCTAGATTTAAAGTACTGGAAAGCTACTTCCTGGATCCGGCTGTACGGCTCTGCCACCAGCTCGGTGGCGGCACCGGTCATGGCCAGGACAGTGCGCGTGGCCTCGTGAAGTCGGGGACTAGGAAGGATCTGCGCAGTATCTTGGCTACCCAAATGAATCTTGCTGCCATTTGCTTTGCCCTCGGAGAACTCTTCCCTGGCCTATTCGTCGGCAATCACCTGAGCGGACTTCTCAAATAACTCGGCGAGCTGGAGGAGCTGCTGCGCGTCCGTTCCATCGTGATGTCGGTTTAAGTGAAGAGAACGAGCAAGTTCTTTCAATGAGTGTCCAGACGGAAACTATCTCCTATAGAGAGTTCAACATGTGCCGTCTACAAACTCACATCACCTAGTTCTATACCTTCCCTGGAAGACCCGAGTATATCGTGCTCATGCGTGTAGATAGACGTTCTGGGCCGGGATATCAACCCCGCATGAGCATATCCAGGTTGCACGGTAGCACGGTACGGACTTGCGGTGTATTTGGGCCAGAGTATGGGGTAGGTACGCCGCACGGTACACGATACCCTGAGGCTGATGAGTATCGTTTGATCGGCATGATGGTTGCTTTTTCCGGCTGTTGTATATCTATTAGGGCCTATGGGAAGCTTGTATTGTGCAAGTCGTGCGCTGCATACTCTTCGATTGGACTTTCAACACATAGAGACCTGTGGAATCCCCCTTCCTTGGTCCGGCATTCTGTCCCTCTCGGCTTTTTTACCTTCCCAGATTGTCTTAAGATCTTCTGTTATTTTATCTCGTCATGGAACCGGCGCCTTCTGTCCTTGTTTTCGGGCCCCAGACCACCTTGGCTTCCTCTGAGGTTGCCGCCAGACTCCGTGCAGCGTTGCTTCTGGACCCGCGTCTATACCCTCTTCGTACAGCCATCGAGTCATTGCCTGAGATATGGCCGATCCTGATTGCCTCCGATTCAGCCCTCGGGGCTGTTCTTGGCGAGAAAGCTCTGCTACAGTTAATTCGCTGGCTGTCTCACAGAGAGTTCCCCGATGCAACTGAGGCTTCTGGGCTTCTCGCTACATTTGTGTCACCATTCACACTTATTGTCCACATTGTCCTTTACCTTGCCTATATCGACTAGGCAAATGGTGGTCCAAGACATAAAGATGCTCTGTGGTTTGTCTCTAATAAAGGAGGTGTGCAGGGCTTCTGCATGGGCCTGCTCAGTGCGGTGACAATTGCTTCGAGTCCCGATGTTGAGTCGATAGTTCGCCAAGCGAGGGTGGCGTTAAGGTTGGCAGTTGCAGTTGGTGCATGTATAGACTTGGATCTGATAGACTTTCGTGTGACATCGCTTGCTGTCCGGTCTCGTGTTGGCTAAACGGGATTGGAAGGTTGCCTAGAGAAGTTCCCAGAGGTAGGCATTGGCCGACTCTCTCGCATGCTGGACTCCGGCTGACCTTATCCAGGCGTATGTTTCAGTCATTAAGTCGAATTGAACTGGACGATCTCGGCTCCTACTTCTTTGGTAGGCGATCTTTCCCAGGCCCTTGTGAGAAAGGGGTTTTCGGTTAAAAAATTTGATTTGCGAGGCTGATTTCACCACGTCGCCCAGAGAAAGCTCTTGCAATTCTCCATAGACCCGTTTGCTCAGATCAGCTTTTCCAATTTTCTGACTCCAGGCTGCTTGCTCCAGTCTACTCCAATGCAGACGGGAAGTTGCTCTCTTCGGCGTCCATCACCAATGACCTTCTTACCTCAATCTTCATCCAGCAATGCAACTGGCATGCCTGAATTTTATCCACCGTGAAGAAGTTCAACGGAGGAAACATCAACATTGCTCAGTTTGGATTCGTCGGGTGTATCCCACCTTCCATCCTCCGCCAGACCGGTGTGTCTGTGCAACGAATTGCAGATATTTCGCCAGCTGCGAAAGACATACTCATCCCAGCCGCATTATATGCTCTCAGATCCCCTGTCCTAGAGCATATCGCAGTCATAGGTATGGCCTGCAAGTTTCCCGGCGCCGACACCTTGGAGGAATACTGGCAGCTGCTGGCCGACGGAACATCGATGTGTCGCACGATGCCCAAGGAAGGATTCAAAATATCTGGCTTGCGTAGGTTTCCAGACGATAGGCACAAGTTTTGGGGCAACTTTGTCAACGATGTCGATGCCTTCGATCACCGCTTTTTCAAGAAATCGTCCCGCGAGGCGGCAAGCATGGATCCGCAGCAGCGCCTTCTACTGCAGGTTGCGTATCAAGCGCTGGAATCTGCCGAGTATACTGGTTCAGCTGGAACGAAAGCAAGTCAAGATGTTGGCTGTTACCTTGGCCTGTGTGCATCGGATTACACTGACAACGCCGCCTCTCACCCGCCCAACGCTTTCTCCAGTCTCGGGACACTTCGAGCATTTCTGCCTGGCGAAATCAGTCACTTCTTCGGCTGGACGGGGCCTTCAAATACGTACGATACGGCATGCTCGTCCTCTGCTGTCGCTATTCAGGCTGCTTGTCGAGCGCTGCAGACCGGGGAATGCTCGATGGCGCTGGCAGGGGGGGTCAGCCTCTATACGAGCCCAAACTTCTATCAGAACCTCGCGGCTGCCTCCTTTCTCAGTCCGACCGGGCCAACCAAGCCATTCGACGCCAAAGGCGATGGATACTGCCGAGGAGAGGGAGTTGGGCTGGTGTTGCTGAAGCCGCTCTCGGCTGCGTTGGCCGACCACGATGACGTCAAGGGCGTGATTGCTGCGGCGGCCGTCAACCAGAATCACAACTCAACCGCCATCACCGTGCCTCATTCCCACTCGCAGATCGACCTTTATCGCAAGGTCGTCTTTGATGCCGGGTTGAAGCCGCACGATGTCTCATTTGTCGAGGCCCACGAGACTGCCACTCCGGTCGGCGACCCTATCGAGTTCGCCAGTAACCGCAATGTGTTCGGAGGCAGCGACCGCGCGGAGTCGCTTGCAGTTGCATCGGTCAAAGGGAACATTGGACACACAGAGGGCGCCTCGAGTGTAGCATCGCTCATCAAAACGTCCTCATGCTGCAGCGTGGGATGATCCCACCGCAGGCAAACCACAAAACGCTGAACCCGCATGCATCAACAATTGTGGGGCTGCTGAGAGCAATCCTGCCCAGGTTGTCTCTTCTGGTACCAGCGACACTGATCTTATCCCCAATATTGAAGACCTGGAGATCCAGGCACCGCTCAGTGCAAGCGACCGTATCATCTCCCTTCGACTACAACAATCCTCATTTTCAAAACTGACATGGACCTTCTCATTCTCTAGAGATACAGATGGAAGTTCATGGGAAGGGGTATGTCTTTTTTAAAGTAAATCGTATTGGGGAAATGACGTAGTAGAATCTTTAGGCTGTCTAATGAATATCATAGACTCGAATCATTGTCTGAATATCTATATTCATTGTTAGGACGTTCTACTTTCTAGCAGCAACAATTCGCTAGTTGGCCCTGGTTGGCTGGCATATATGATCGGGATATATATCCTGTCTTATATCAAGCCTAGCCGCGCTGGAGGCGTTAGATTTTCATCACAACAGGCGGGCATTCAAATCCAGATCAGGGGTTTTACTATGCATTAGATGAGCCTCCTCTACATGCATCGGTGCCTAGTGATACGAACGCCTCAGCTTATTAGCTGAACCTGACATACTAGCAGATCATCGGAGTATATATGGCCAAATACTCCGTACTCCGGTTGGAAATGCACCTAATTTGCCGTAGATACTAGAGGCCCGGGCGCTACTACCAGCCGAGGTTGTCCACGTCAGGCAGAAACCGGACAATACTGGACTCCGTGCCCTTTATGAGTCAAACAAGCAAAAAGGACAGTCTGACTGCAGCAGAATAATGGCTTCTCATGAGATCATCCTTCTCTTTGGACAGCATGCCAAGACTGGTTAATGAGAGCCAGGCTTAATAAGCGTACCGGGTATCGGCACTGTTATCGCCGATAGCACCGATGACTCTTTCCTGGTCCAGATCCTTTTTATCATTCGCCTCCCCCTCCGTGCCTGCTGTCTCCAGGTGAGAGAATCAGCGACGGCTTCGTGCGTATAGATGCGATTCTCGACCGAAGCCAAGAACGCCGAGGAGGGGGGCCGCCCTGCTGGGTCCCAATCCGACACCGAATCCACCGCCAGCGTCGATCCAAAGCCCCAGAAGTGGTACCGCTACAGCCTCAACCCACTGCGCTGGCAAAAGATCCCGCCTGTTCCCGAGCAGCGGACGGTCTCGCGCGAATATGGGGCCTCGTTCTTCAGTCTCGCCTACTTCCAGTGGATGGCCCCGCTGATGAAGGTGCGTCATATCATCTCCATACTAACGGGAGTATATCCTCGTGTTGCGTGCCAAGCTGATCGGCTCTATCCAGGTCGGCTATCTGCGCCCCTTGGAATTACAGGACATCTGGACCGTCAATCCAGACAGAGAAGTCGATGTGCTGTCGCAGCGCTTCGAAGACGCCCTGGAGAAGCGCACAACGGCCAAGGTGAAGCGGCCGCTGTTCTGGGCCCTGTACGATACCTTTCGCTTCGAGTTTCTCCTCGGCGGCGCCTGCCACCTGCTCACGTCGCTGCTGCTTGTCTTTGCGCCGTACCTGACCCGCTACCTCATCGCCTTCGCGACCGAGGCCTATGCCGCCCAGCACTCGGGGCAGCCCGCGCCGCACATCGGGCGCGGGATGGGCTTCGTCGTCGGCATCACCGTCATGCAGGCTCTCCAGAGTGTATGCACGAACCAGTTCCTGTACCGGGGGCAGATGGTGGGTGGGCAGGTGCGCGCGGTGCTCATCCTCAAGATCTTCAGCAAGGCCATGAAGCTCTCCGGTCGGGCCAAGGCGGGCAGCGTGTCCCCGGAGCAGGAGGAGAAGATCAAGGAGCTGAAAGCGGCCAAGGAGCAGGCGCTCAAGAAGCCTGGCTCTGCTCCGGCTGATGGCAAGGGATGGGGCAACGGTCGCATCGTGGCCTTGATGAGTATTGACGTTGATCGCATCAATCTGGCCTGCGGCATGTTCCACATCTCGTGGACGGCCCCGGTCAGTATCATCGTGGCTTTGATTCTGCTGCTGGTCAACCTGACCTACAGTGCGCTGGCCGGATTCGGGCTGCTGATTATCGGGATGCCCTTTCTCACGTACGCCGTGCGCGCTCTATTCAAGCGGCGCCGCAACATCAACAAGCTAACCGACCAGCGCGTCTCGCTAACCCAGGAAATCCTGCAGGGCGTGCGGTTCGTCAAGTTCTTTGGCTGGGAGAGCAGCTTCCTCGACCGTCTCAAGGAGATCCGGCACCACGAGATCCGGTCGATCCAGACGCTGCTCGCTGTGCGCAATGCCATTCTTTGTGTGTCGATGGCTATTCCAGTGTTCGCGTCCATGCTATCGTTCATTACCTACGCCTTGTCAAACCATATGCTAGACCCTGCGCCGATTTTCTCGTCTCTGGCGCTTTTCAACTCGCTCCGCATGCCGCTCAATTTGCTTCCGTTGGTCCTTGGGCAAATCACCGATGCGTGGACCGCCCTCAACCGCATCCAGGAGTTCATTGTGGCGGAGGAGCAAAAGGAGGACATTGAGCGGGATGAAAATATGTCAGAGGCTGTTAGAATGGACCACGCCTCTTTCACCTGGGAGCGCATGGCAGACAAAGACGGCGAACAAGCGAAGAAGAAGGCTCCAGCACTCACCGAGTCGGAAATGGAGAAACCTCTGGATGCCTCTGCGGAGAGAGATGAGCCCTTCCAGCTGCGCGACATGACTCTGGATATCCGTCGCGATGAACTGATTGCAGTCATTGGAACCGTCGGCTCTGGAAAAAGTTCTCTACTAGCTGCGCTGGCCGGCGATATGCGCCTGACTGATGGTTCCATCCGGCTGAGTACCTCGCGGGCATTCTGTCCCCAGTATACATGGATTCAGAACGCAACTTTACGCAGCAACATTCTTTTCGGCAAAGACTACGACGCGAAATGGTACGATCAGGTCATCGACGCGTGCGCATTGAAACCTGACTTGGAAATCCTGCCGCACGGCGACGCGACCGAGATCGGCGAACGGGGAATTACCATCTCAGGTGGACAGAAACAGCGGCTGAATATCGCCCGGGCCATTTACTTCAACGCCGAGCTTGTCCTGCTGGACGACCCCTTGTCTGCCGTTGATGCCCATGTTGGGCGGCATATCATGGACAAGGCCATCTGCGGCTTGCTCAAAGGGCGCTGCCGCATTCTGGCCACGCATCAGCTCCATGTGCTCAGTCGATGTGACCGCATTGTCGTCATGGACGATGGCCGCGTCCATGCTGTCGGTACATTTGATGAACTTTCTCGGGACAACGAGCTCTTCAAGCAGCTTATGTCGACATCCTCGCAAGACTCCAAGGAAGACGAAGAAGAAGCGACGGAAACCGTCGAGGAAGAAGCCGATAAACAAGCCGAGCAGAAACCCGCCAAACCCGCAGCAGCTTTAATGCAGCAGGAAGAAAAAGCGACCGACTCGGTCGGATGGACTGTCTGGAAAGCATATATTCGTGCCTCGGGCAGCTATTTCAACGCGGTCGCCATCCTGTTCCTCCTCGCCCTCGCTAACGTCGTCAACGTCTGGACGAACCTTTGGCTCTCGTACTGGACCTCTGACCACTACCCATCCCTCTCAACAGGGCAATACATCGGCATCTATGCTGGTCTCGGCGCAGCGTCCGCCCTTACCATGTTCATCTTCTCAACATACATGACAACGGCGGGGACAAACGCGAGCAGGAAACTCCTCCAGCTCGCCATGACCCGCGTTCTTCGCGCCCCAATGTCCTTCTTCGACACGACGCCCCTCGGCCGAATCACAAACCGCTTCTCAAAAGACATCGGCGTCATGGACAACGAGCTCTGCGATGCAATGCGCATGTACGCCATCACCATCACCATGATCTTCTCCATCATGATCCTCATCATTGTCTTCTACCACTACTTCGCAATCGCCCTCGCGCCCCTCTTCATCCTCTTCCTCCTCGCAAGCAACTACTACCGCGCTTCCGCGCGCGAAATGAAACGCCACGAGTCCGTCCTCCGCTCCACCGTCTACGCCCGCTTCAGCGAAGCTATCACCGGCACCGCCAGCATCCGCGCCTACGGCGTGCAAGACCAGTTCCGCAACTCCCTCCGCGACTCGATCGACACCATGAACGGCGCGTACTTCCTAACCTTCAGCAACCAGCGCTGGCTCTCCGTGCGCCTCGACGCCGTCGCCGTCCTCCTCGTCTTCGTCACCGGCGTGCTGGTCGTAACTTCGCGCTTCAACGTCTCCCCATCCATCTCCGGCCTCGTGCTCAGCTACATCCTAGCCATCGCGCAGATGCTGCAATTCACCGTGCGCCAACTCGCCGAAGTCGAAAACAACATGAACGCCACCGAGCGCGTCCACTACTACGGCACCCAGCTCGAGGAAGAAGCACCCCTCCACATCCCCTCATCCCCCGTCCCAGACT
>RHLP01000535.1:0-17254 GCA_003719405.1 Aspergillus incahuasiensis
GACCTAGTGCATGTTGGTCATCCGCATTGGCGATGTCCCCATATACACTCTGATGGTGTTCTTCGAGCCCTTGAGATGCCGCCGTTGTAGCCAAGGGCATGGGCGTATATAAATCAGTGGAACTGTCCATCACGACAGATGAAGGGGTTGTAAGGCCATCGTCTCTCAATGGGTTTTCCCAAACAAAATTTGGCGGCAGGGCGAATGAGTGGTGCTGCAATCTAGTCCTGGATTCATAGAGGACCCGGAGATAGGCTCGCCAAGCCCGTCGCAATTTCTCCGCCGTCCAGCCGTTTCTGTGTCGTCCATGGCGAGCAAACCCGTCGAAAAGTAGCAGAAATACCATGCCGCGTGGAGGTACAGCAAATGATTTTTCCATATCCATAAGAACAGATTCAAACGCCTCGAAATCTCCGGTTTTGTGTGAATGGTGTGTAAGAAGTATATGGAAGGTCCGCGTATCGGGACCAACCAGGATGGCTTCTTGGAGGGCACGATGATATTGTGGAAGGCTGTTCTTCAGAGACACCGATGCCTGTAAAACACGACCGAGCTTCTTGGATGATGTTCGGTAAGCAAGGTGCTCTGGCGCAAGTGCCCGTTGCGCAACACACGTAGTGGATGTAGTCTCCAATAGTTGCTGGTAGATTTGCAATGCGTGCTCGGTTTCACCAGCTTTGAGGAACGAGGTCATCAGGCAGTTCATCACCACAGTGTCGACAATCTCCCCACTATCCACGAACTCACCATATGCCCGCCAAATACCATCAACATCTCCAACTAACCCATGGTAGAAAATGTTGCTGACCTTTCCCGCGCGACCAAACTGTATTTTCCTTTTCTTCATCTCCTCTAATAAGCGCTCGGCAACGTTGTATTGGTTGGCCCTGATGGCTATATCAAATAGAATTGTGAAGACAACGCCGTCCGATCGAATCCCGGCCAAATGTTCCATCTGATTCCATAAGCCAATTGCCCGTACCAGGTCGTTTCTGGTCACCATGCCTGAGGATTTGCCTGCTAAGTGTATAGCAGAGGACCAAAGCGACCGCGAGACCGGAATGTTTGCGGACAGCATATCTTCCACCAGGGCTAAATAACGTCGCGCATCGACCCAACGGCGACCTGGGGGTTTGGCGAACCTGCGCAGAAGCAGACCGCGCGAGCGCTGTGAGAGATGCTTCACGCCAGGGGGCGGAAGTTCCCTGTAAAGCGCGAATATGAAGTGATTGGATTTTGTTTTGTCTCCAATGAAATTTTCAAGTCGTCGGACAGAATTGTAATCCAGAGCGCTTTTCGTTTCATCGAAGCGCGGTGGAAATGGGTTGAAAGCGGCGGCGGCATCAGCTGCCTCCTTCCATGCTTGATCTCCCAACAATTCCCGGTATATCTGAGCTGTATGCTGGTATAACTCTTTAGCGGCACTCTTGTAGCTTTCGGTTCTATCTGGAAGTCGCCGAATGGGCTCTTCCTTGTTGTTAACATCCTTTTCGGCGCGGCGAGCCTCGATGGGGTCCCAATTCTCGTGAGGGACAAACCTGCCATGTAATGGGTCAGATCCCGTTACTTCACGCTGGGACGGCCGTGCCGCGTTATCCTCGCACCCTGGATGGTTTAGTCTCACATAACCAACGGGGGTTTTGTGCAAAGATCGATGACTTGATGTCTGGTCCATCCGGTTGTCTTCGGAATCATAGACCTCCGCTCGTTCTGCGACTGAGGAATTGAAGATACGTTGTGTCTTTGGTCGACAAATTCCTAAGCTTTCAACTCGGGTCATGAAACCCGGCAGACGCTCGGCTGGAGTCCGCCTGCGGTCTCTCCCTAGGCCCCTGTCCTCCCAACTTCCCCTTAGCCCCCACGAAGATTTCGCTGACGTTGTTCCAATCCCCCTGCTTCGAGGGGAGTGTTCGTGACAGTGGCCAGCTATTACCAAAGAGCGGACAAATATATCCGCTATAGACGTCGCGACCGGTCGAGCATGTCGAGAGGAGCTGAGTCGCGGGATGGAAGCATTGGAAAAGAAGGTTGCCTGGCGACGCATAGGCTCAGGGTCGGAGGGCAAGCCCGTAATCGACCCCTGCGAAGGTAAAGATCGCAGGTGTGGTGGGCTCTGGGACTTATTGGGCTGAGGCATGAGATGGCAGACATTGTGGTATCGTTTCAGCCATGCATAACCCAATAAGTCTAGAGAGACTTGCGGACTGAGCGGAGAGTGGAGGAGAATGTGGATTGACTGATAGGACGCGGGGAAGAGAGTGATGCTCCGCGTGCAATTGCAGTGAACCCTCTTGGTCGCTGTTTGAGTTGCAATAATATTTGAGATGCGCTTTTCTGGACGGAGCGGAGTCGGCGCTCTGGCCAATCGGAGCCGCTCATTGCCAATCCATCTTTTCCTCATCAACCCGCCAGCTCCTCCTCAAAACACGACGGCTTCAGCACGCGACCATTCAACGTTGCTAACCACCGGAACCACTGGATACAGCTCGTCGGTTGGAGGCTCTTTGTCTTGCTTAAATCTCTACAGTACCCCCCGAAAGCAATTTTCTGAACTGCATCGGAGCAGCCGCCCTTGACGATGGGGAAATTCAATCTCACAGCACTCCAAGTGCGGAAAACTGCAATCGACTCGTTTGCTGCTGGGAAGAAAGGCCGTCTTCCTCAATGGGTCTCTGTTGTTCGCGATATCCCCCCAGCCCAGATCCTCGTGCGCGAACGACCTCAACAGCACCAACTTGTGCGTCAACGCCTGCAAACAATACCGGGATCCTCGCGGCCGCAGCTTGTATCTCAGGTTCAGCAGAAGCGCGTGAAGTCGAAGAAGGCCAGCCGCATGTTCTTGCCCGTCGAGATCAAATACGAGGAAGATCAGTTGCGTAAAGAATTCTTCCGTGACCATCCTTGGGAATTGGCGAGACCTAGAATCCTTGTTGAGACTTCAGGAAACGACTCCAAGAATTATAATTGGAGTAGATTGCAGCAGCCAGGCAAAAAGCTGGATGGTGAGAGGTACGTATCGACATCCCGGAGACGTTCCCTTAGCTAGGTTATTCTATTCGTGGCTAACATCTTATTCCTAAAAGCGTCGTGCAACGACAGCTGTGGCTCCTGAATAACGTTCCCGACATGACAAAGAGCCGTGCTTATGATATTGCCCGCCGCGAATTCTACCAACTCCGCCTGAAGGAAGACATTGAGCGTCGAGTAGCTGCCGAAGAAGCGGAGGCTACAGGTGCGGTTTTCGGACCCACTCGCCTAGCTATTGGTATGGAACTTGAAAATCAGCAATTTGAAGCCTGGAAGTCATGGGCAAAGACGGAAGCACAGATTGTCGACCAAACGCCAGGAGCAGGGGAGGATGGCGCTTCAAGCGAGGGCCTCCTTTAACCGGCTTCATCACTTTGGCCGGCCTCTGAACTGGGAAGGAAATGTCAAGTTTGATGGCGTATGTATATTACTGTATTTTTTGTCCGTTCACCGACTGTATAAGATCTCCTGGCGAGTTGATTTACGTGATGTAGCATTTGCTTATAATACTTCAATAAGAATACGCAGAAAAAAAAATACAGAAAATAGAAGGACTGACCAAGTAACCAAGAGTGATTTGAAGCCTACTAGACCACATAACCAAGTTGTCCCAAATCATTGGTTTGTTGGGCTGTTTGGTATGTATAACTGGGCCAATTGCCGTTGTATCGGAAGCCCGATTCTGGGGTTCTCCGGCCGTTTCACCTCAAGTGACTTCAACCTCAAGCCTTCCTGCTCAAACCTGCGGAGCACAAGAACAGTGGTATCTGCAGCCCTCTTGCTTGAGAGGCTGGACTCTATTATTAAATAATTCATATTATCCCTTTCCTTTCCTGAGGAGGCCACAGTCCCAGTCGGTATCTCGCTAACCGCCTAGATCGTTTCTATGAGACAGACTTATCGCAGTTGGGGGCCACACGTTTCGAGCCTCCGATATCTACTCCGTGAAGCCTGTTAGTCGGCCGTCTCAGTTTGCAACTGTTGGATTGTTATAAGTTGATTATTCTCCCTTGCTCCCCCGCACCGATTCAGACGAGCCACGGTCTATCATTCAACCCAACGGCTGGTCTTGGCCCCGGCTTTGTTACGCGCTTTCAACAAACGTGATCCTCCCTCTGTCGACGCTGTTCCCGACCTCTCGCTCTTTTCTACTGTTACACTCGCTCTCTTGGAGGGATCGCTGGCGCCTCACTACCTCGTTGTCGAATATGCTCGTTTTCGACCCAGAAACAAGCCGCGGAGATCTTCAGGCTGTTTGATTGATCGCCGGATAGGTCAACACTGTATGCACGACTCGGGCGGATGAATCGCCGTGGTTCTCCCCCACTTCATCATGATTTCTACAATGATTCGCCCAGATGATACCCTGAGAATGCCTCGCCCATATCGAGACCTTGAAGAAGACGATGCAAGCCGGCATACCTCCGAATCAGTGGCGCCCTCATCCTCGTCATCCTCAAATACCGAAGGGTCACACAAAAGCGAAGACGAAGCCACATTTGTAAACGAGTCTCTCGGGGATACAAGCAACAAACCTACCAAGTCGCGTGAACCACTTACTCCAGAGGAGACAATTCAACTCGCGCGTCGGGCGGTAGAGAATGGGATTCAAGAAACGAAACGCTCCTTGGCCGGGAGTGAGGCAGTTGGTGATGTGGTCAAGCCAAAGCTGACCATCGATTTGGGCCACTCAAACATAAGTCGCATTCCAGAGCCGGTTGTGGATGCTATTAAGGACGAAGTCGAACGGTGCGTAGCCGAGTGCCTCTTGAAGATCAACAGCGCGAAAGAAAGCGGCATTGCTTTTTCTAGTTGAAGCTCACTGTATCTTAGGCTCTCTTTATGGAACAATCAGCTTGTGCATATCCCCTATCGCTTTGCAGAGTGTTGTCACCTTCGGTATCTGAACGTCAGATCCAATAACTTCCGTGAATTTCCTAGAGGAGTACGTCGATCCTAGCTAGCATCATGTCTCAAGCTTTCTAACCTTCATTCTAGGTGATTAAACTACCACTACTTGAGATATTGGATTTGAGCCGCAACAAGATCAACCAGCTCCCAGAAGAAATCAGGAAATTAACATCTCTCCGAGTTCTGTCGGTGATGCAGAATCGCCTCGACGATCTACCACTTGGTGTGTCGGATATGAACAAGCTCCAGATCCTAAAAGTAGCCGGAAACCCTCTACGGCATCCTCTCCGCAAAGTACTAGAAACGTCCGAGGCAGAGATTGCTTCATCAACAATGAGCGACAATGAGAAGGAAGTCGCTTTAACAGCCGAACTCAAAAGATATCTTAAGACACGGCAGCCGGTTACTGCTAGCGACTTTGACAGAAATAACGAAAGGTATGTATGGAAACTCGCTGCTTTGAGACTTTAGTTGATTTTGGCTACATAGTGATGGAGTGTTAGACACCCCAAAGCCTGTGAAAAGGGGAGTGAGCAGTCGTTTCCCGGTCATTCCAAGTACAGGCGACGGCACTGACCCCAAGTCCCCGTCATTAACCCGACCGCCTCCCATTCCGCTGAGGTCCCATTATCGCATTGCATCCGGACATGGCGGGGCCTTGCATGGTCTTCAGCGACCGGGTCTCATCCCAGGGGCCAACGAGCGGAACCGAAGCAATAGCGAGGGCATTATCCAAGCCTCCTTTGCATCACGATCTAAGCGCATGGGAGTCGTCAGTCGAAAAAACACCGACTTGGGCACGTTAAACGAGATGCGGCCCTACCGAAATAGCCATCTCCGTGGACTCAGTTATGGGTCTATCCTTCGGAAAAGGCCATCTATCAGCAACTCGTCTAGTCCCAGTAGCCCGAGGGACCGCAGGCGACCCAGAGATGGATTTGTGAATCGGATGTCGAGTCTACCAGAGCACAAAGGTGTATGCGAAACTGGAGCCCCTATCATAAAAAGTGCTAAGGGCATCCTATTTGCCCTGTTCCAAGTCCAGTCGCACGTCTACGCTCTAATCAATGTGATCAAACGGGATGAACATCGGCGGAATAGTCTCGAGATTGTCTTTTACAATGCCTCCACACATGTGGACAGACTCAACGAAGCTCTTGAAGCTGCCGAGGACTCACGGGCAGATGACGCAGAGCCAATGAGAGCCTCATACGCGGCCGTCAAAAGGGAGTGTGAGACGTGTATCATGGCGTACTCTCACGTCGGCACTCAGCTACGCAATAGTATTGACAAAATCGTTGCCAATGGCGACGCCCGCTACATTCGCTCATTGATGCTTATGATATTTGGTAGTGTGGTTGAACTCCGCAACGCTTGTGCGTGTTTGGAAGTGCCCGTTGACTCTCGAGCGAAACCTACCGGAAGGCCGCAAGTACCCGAAATTAGCAGAGAGCCTGCGGACTCTGACGGGTTCCATGGCCCAACTGTTACGCCAACGCGAGGAAGAGAGCCGTCGTTCTCGACCCGTCGGCTTCGTAGCGATACTACAATCCTGCATCCACAGATCCACATGAATGGACCATTGCCAGCCTCAGCGACGTTCCAGTCCGCCGTTAGCTCACCGGGCTTCTCTTCGACACCATTTAGCTATGGGGCGAGAAGCCGGTCAAGCAGCCGATCGAACCTTATCAATACATCTGTGCCATCGTCTCTTGCGACCCCTCGATCAGGCGAATCATTTCCTCCAATGCCTACTTCGGTTGTACCCAGAATAAACCCTTTGACTGGCCTAGACGAGATAGAAGAGGAGCGAATCTTCGAGAAAATCTTCTATCAGCTTACCGCTGCTTATACCGCTGCTCTTCAGGCATTACCTGTCGCACGCCGCCATTTCACAAGGAACTTTGAGCTCGCGGAGCAGAATCGAGAATTTGAAGACATACGAATGCTATGGAACAACCTTATTCGCCGCTGCCGAGTATGCTTGGGGGTTTCCGAGGCTCTTGGGCTTCGTCTGTCCAATATGAAAGTCAAGGAACCAGGCGGTGGAATGCGTAACCAACGCGAATTTTGGCAACTATGCAAAGCTTTCATGCAGTCTTTCGTTGAGCTGGTCACAGACATGCGTGAGGTACGGAGCATGCACATACTCCCATCCGAAGTGATTGTAATTCTTCGGCCCGTCCAGAAGTCCAGCAGAGAAGCAGGTCGCTTGATCGAGGCTTCGCCATGGTCATATCTTGCAGACATGGCTCCCGGAAGCGGTCCCCCGGCCATATACGGGCCCCCCTTGCCATCTCAAACCCCACACCACCAGCAGCACCATCATCATCATCAACATCATCCTCAGCTCAACACCAGCCTATCACCCTCCATCGCTCTCCCCGCAACCCCCCTTAGCGCTGCTCTTGGGCCAGCCGCACAGGCAACCGTACCTTCTACACCAGCAAGTGCATACAGCGACAAGTTCTTCGAAGGTGACGTCTTCCAACGAGCGGACTCCTTGCTTTCGATGCCGAACCAGGCACCGTTCTTTTCGAGACGATGACCCATCGATGTGTAACGCCAACCCCGCGCTCTTCAGAGTTCATGAGTTACACGACCCAGATTATCCTCGCATCAAACCTCTGTTTTCTAGTCACAGAAAACGGAAATAGAAAGTGACGTGACCTCTACACAGGAATCCCCCGTACTTTGTCCGTCCGTCCGCTACATTTGGGTAGGGCTGCCTACGGCAGGACAAAAGACAAGCCAGGCCCTTTCCAGCTCCCAGACATAAGCGTCGCACTCGGAGTCCTGCATAACCCGCTTCCCGAACAGACTGGCTGCAGACGCACGGTCCTCGTGATTTTGCTTTTCGCTTTCCAGCCGAATCCACAGGAATGCTTATGCTGATTCCCTTGCTCGGGTCCTGCCTGGCTGTCTTCCTATCATCTATTCAGTAGAAATGGTCTATCCATAAAATTGGCTAGACCTTGAAGATTTGCTATCTTTTCTTGAATGTATGAGCTCGTGCGAACTCTGAACATGTATTTTTGTACATTCAACAAAACAATAAGGGGTAGCTGCATGAAACTCGTGTCGCTTTTTTGCTTTGACTCTTTAGATCCTGTTTGAGTGTTTGCAAGGCGGGAAGGAGGCGTCTTGGATGGTATGGAACGATATTGTTGAACGGGCATGGCGTGGGTCTGGCAATCTGCTCTGTTCGGAGTGCTGAATTACGGCTACGGCGTCATATTTTTAAAGATTTCATCATTTATTTGCCATAGCGTCTCGATCTTATATTTTTGTCCGAGTCAAATGTACCTAGCATATGTACAGAGCACTACGAATGGCTCACAATTCAAGAGCATACCTCAAGCACCCGATTCATGGACCCGCTAGGCCGGTAAATTCCTCTTTATGGAGCCCAGAGTAGGTAGTTTGTGCTCAAGTATCCGTCTATTCTAGAATTCTTAAGACTACGCGAATCCTTCGAATCGAGTCCGAGTTCGAGTTCGTCTAATCATCCCAGTCATGTATGTACCTACGTGCAGCGTAAGTAGGTCAGATGCAACCGCAACAAAAAAAAGCCAAGAGAGCCAAAAAGTACGACGCCAAACAATCATGCTGATGGCCAACCATTTTGCACCCTGCTCCGTTCCCACAGAGGACTAGCAAGTAGGAAGGGCGCGTACTTCCGGTGCAAGGTGTCTAGGCACCGCATCCGTACCGGGGCCACAGCACATAAGCAAACATCTCACGTGGCTTGCTGAGGAAGTCACTGTGACCCGCGGGACTAAACTGGTGGTACGTTACACAATGCTCGGAGGGCTCCCCTATTCCCGGCTTCTGGGGATTGACAGGTCCCTTTGGCGACGGGATATTTGTTGCTGTGCTTATTGTTATGCGTGCCGTTACTGCTTGCCTAAGTTGACTCCGCGGGAGTGTGAGACGGATGGCGCCGGCGCGGCGTTGTTGTTAGAAAACTAGGTTAGTGGGCCCTGGGTCCAGTTTCACGCCATGTATGGTAGGGTGAGCTCCCCGCCGTATCGGTAGTGGTTGAGCAGCATGTCGTACTCGCCGAAATAGAGGTGAAAAAAGATGTTGTGCGCTGTGACGCGCTCTGGGAGGATAGAGTGAACGTCACTTGTCGGAGTTGCGCGCTGTGGTATGATCCGGCCATGGTGTTGAAGTGATGATAACCTTGGAGGCACGCTGGTGCTTGGGATATTTCCTGACTGGGATGTTGGGGCTGAGGCTGAAGGCTGGAGGTTCAGAAATGTTTGGACGTTGACACGGCCGGAGTACTGCGTGACGAGGCTGAAGTCTCGATTGTGTGACAGTCGTGGCTAACTTCAGTGGATATCTCGAAATCGCGTAGGTCGTGGATCCTGGTCGGATAGTTATGAGGTCCCATCCGGTAGAGAAGGTTGCACATGGTCTCGTAGCAGAATTGGAATCGATGTTGTTTTTACATCTCCAAGCGAATGAATAACAGACGCCTGTGAGTTCGAAGACTTTGCAGCCATGGTCGACGATATGGCATCTCCGCTGACAATCTGATAGAAAATGAGTCCTGATTCTCAACAATGACAAAAGAGATTGAGAGTATACTTGAAGAGCAGTAGTACTCCAGTCCCACTTAGGAGGAGGAGGGTGTGCAAAGAAGGATCGGAGCTAGTTGAAAAAGTTGGCGGTCACATCGTTGATACCGTCTGCCAGGTAGGGCTCTCTTGCGATTTAGGTAGCGAGATCGAGACCCGGTACCGGCTGACCAAAATGGGGTAGGGTATGTTCAAGTTCAGTCCAGGAATATGGGGGCACCCATGCGAGTCTCTAAACGATATTGGGTTACTCTTCAGTGGTCATCCTCACCATCGTAGAGCAGCCGGGGACGCGGTTTGACCAAGCCGTTCGGACTGTAGCTAGAGCAAGCTAATCAGACGTCCGTGCGAAGACCAACGAATAGATCATAGACAAGGTCTTTATTATTCTGCTTGGGAAAGCCAAAAAAAAACAGGAAATTCTCCGCTTAGGCATGGATGGCGGACAGCCTTCCGGCCTAACCAGGGATGGGAGTAAGCCAATCTGGCAGGGAGTCAACCTTGAACTTGGGTCTCACACCTGGAACTGTGTTCCTTAGAAGCAAGTATAGCTACGAGGCTACTGTTAACTTGACAGTGTCAAAGCAAGCACAGAACTGAATGCGTAATGCTGATGCTATACTCATTGTCATGGTGTCCGCCAAGTTGTCGAGATATTGAGTGTAGAAATCTTCCAAGATAGGGGACCATTTTCTAATCAATCAGAGAGTGTAGCAATTGTCCCTGGAGTGTTATGGATTGAATCTAGATACGTACCTGAGGAGATGAAGACGGAGATATCCCATAGATCCGGGTCATGCGAAACATGACTAAGCTTACTACTGGCTTAGCAAGTGACTGCATTATAGCTCTTGTCCTTTATCCTGTTGAGCCTCTTTCGAGCTTCAACGCCTCACCTTTCTTTGAAAACTACTTTCGACGGTCGCTAAATGTCTACGGATAGGGGATATCTATCGTTGCTAAAGCCACCTCCGCATTCCGATTGATTCACTCGTCGCGAGATTGCCACGCCCGAAGCCCGGTCGGTCGAGATTAGGCCATGCGCGCCCTCCATTTCTCAGCCCTAACGGGGGTGTCAATAAACTTGGATGGTAAGGCCAGCTGCATTGCTGGTGCTTCACGGTGGTGCGCTGGTTTGGCACGACTCGCGAGGACGGGAGGCAAAGCGGTCTTGAAACAACGAGATTGTTTCGTGATAGCTGGATGTAAACAACTCGTTTCCACTTGGATTTCGTCCGTCTCGACCCGACCTGAGAATGAGGCGACCTACCATGTGGTGTGCGAAGAATTTTAGGTCGAGCTGAAGAGTAAAGTGAGGCGATCAACGGCCACACTCTGCCGCCCCTTATTCGCGTGCCGTCTTGGAGGACCCAGCCACATGATTCTCCAAGCTTTTACGCTCTGGCGCCGTCCTCGAATGACCTCGCCGTCGACCCGTGGAGCGGGTATTCGGATATCCAAGGTTTAACAAGTTAACAGAGCAGTATGCTTCAAGCGATCATGCACCCGGCGAATTGCACGATTTGATTGTCAATCGTGCTAGAACCCCCATCCCGTGGCGACATGGCCTCCAATAGGCTGTCAACTCTGTCTGAGATCATTAGAACTCGTTGTCACAAATCGGCGATTCCATGCGCGTGGGCTGCTGGCAGCCCTGAATACGGACTATTGCAATTGAGGCTTCGACCGCCTCCAGCATTAAGTTGTGACTTGACTCGCGGTGTAACGCGATATCATGATATCACGAATAATCCCCAGGAGTCGCCCGCACTTCTCCATTCTCGTTGAACCGAAATGTCGGTGACAAGAATGGGTCTCCGCTGGGGCTACGGAGTATAATTATAGACTTCCAACTCAATCGCTCGGGAAGCCCGCGACCATCCAACTCAGGCAGAGACGGAGCTGAACATGACCGCCGTAAGCGGACGGGATCAGAGTAAGAAGGGTGCTAACAGATCGAGAACGTGGTGCGTATGGTAAAAGGAAGTGTAGTTGATATTGGAACGGAACGAAGCCGGTCGGCATGTTCCGAGACAGTGGAGGGGCCGAGATTCGATCAGAGTCGATGATGCTGAGCCTGCTGGTAAGGCGACAAAGGTACGGAGAGGGTAGGCTGGCGGGATAGGATGAGCCTGGCAATGCAGAGTTGCTTGCTTTTTCAACGCGGGTTCTCATTGGGATGCTTTCAGTCTCCAATTGTGCTCTGGCTGCAGCACGGTAAGGTGCATCGACGGCCCTGCTGGGACCGTCCTTCGAGGGCGACGGACCGGTATAGGAGGCAGAGTCACATTCCAGCTTAAGGTTCTTGCAGTCCTGTTTTCGGATAGGGGCATGATCTGTGTCCAGCGCACTCCTTGGCCGCCATTTCCTCTCGCCGTCGCTGCTCAGCAGGGATTCCACTTGCAACTCAGGGCGGCCACAGATCCTCTTTGCTTCTCTGATCGTCCGCGAGGCCGCTTGCAGACAAAGCCTCACCTTTCCGTCGTGCTCTCCTTCTTCTTAGCTCTTTCTTTTTTAACTCTTTGTCCAAGCATCTGATTCCATCTTCCTTCAACATTACCCGGCCCGTCGCATTCCAATTGCTGTTCTCGTCCTCCTAATCTTAACCCCCCCAGCCACACTTGTCTGATCTCAGTAATAATACAACTTTGTCTCTATATCCATCTGCTATACTCCTGCTGCTGCTTTCGTTTCCATGGCAGAGTAGTAGTATGTCTCCTTCACCTTGTCATTGGCTATATCAGAGCGCTCTCGTCCTGGCTCCTTCCCTGTGCTCCTCTGACTGATCTGCCGAAGTCCTATACAAGCAACCGCCGCCAGCGCTTTGTTTGCTGCCCTTTGATCTGTCCGCACTCTGTCTGCATCCTCCCCTTTTAAATTTCTATTCGCTCCCTCCCCTCCTGCCTTCCTATCTACTTGCTCCAGTTCTAATCCACCGCTGCTGCTTTTCAACACCCTCCGCTTCAACCAGATAGCTCTTGCTGGAAAGGAGAGTACGTGTGAATAGTGACGGAAGAATATTTCGCACTATCGATCTATTATTCTGGTATAAACATTGCCGTTCTGGGAAGCTGATTGGCGATCAATCATTACTGTCTGCAAGTAAGTTTTATTTGTTTCCTTCCCGCTTCCTGCCTTGCCTTGTTTCTCCCCCCAGCCAGGCAAGGACTGACCAAAGGGCTTCTGTGAAGGGATCCTCCTCGGTTGATCGACCCGACAACGGGGGTGAGGGTTACTACCAAAAGTGCCTTGCGTCCGGAAAGAGGGCATGCTCGTGACCTGACAACTGCTTGCGTGCTACCATTATCTTTGACCTGATTCTTGTTTGTGCTTTTACTCTCCCGCTACCTCCGCAATCTTGCACTCTACCGCCACCTTGGGTATTGTGAGTCCGGCGCGAATGCAAGATGGATCTCCAAAAGACCAAAGAGGCCCGTCGCCGAAACGCACCGAGGAAACAGGAGGAGGGCTCAGAGTGCCCTTTGGAACCCTATAACGGGAAGGGTCACTCTAAAGAATCACCCAAGGCCAACTCTTTAAGTCGCGGCTCGGACGCGAGGAATGTGAAGGAAGCCGGAAATGCAGGTTCTCGACAGCAGAAAGACGAGTTCTATTCTCAGTCCGCCAACCAACCTCTGTCGGCGCCAGCGCCGAGCTCGTCCAACGCTCCGCAGTGCGGACACTCGCCATCTTCAAAGGCCATTTGGATCCCTGCGGCTCTGTGTCTTGGCCCTAAGAAAACCGATCTTTTGATTTCGGCTAATAGGTACCCTCCGGTTACCAAGGGCACGCTGAGCGAGCTTGATCTGCCTTGCATCATGGGTAATATCAACCTTCGCATGGACGCGAACTTTGACCGCGACCTCCACTTCAAACCCGATCTCGATGGCGAAAAAGGCAAGAAAAAGCGAAAGGATGCTGCGGACTATTGGGAGGCGATGGTTACTGAGATTGAAGTCTACGCTTTTTGCGCATCTTGCGGTATGGATGACAAGTCTGAGAGCCATCATGGCGTAGGATCAAGCTTTGAGCCCCGACTTCCAGCCCTGTTTGAGACCTTGCAAGACGTCCTCAGCACTCTTGTCCCGGAGCGCGACCACACCAATATCATGCAAAACCTCGAGGTTCCTCTATTAATGCAGCAGATCAAAAAAGGAGTCCTTGACATGGTAGGAATTGCGAAGTGGCTCGCGGCGCTGCTCAAGTCACATTGCGCGCCAATGCGAGATGAATGGGCGGATAGCATGGTGAACCAGATCAGCACAGGCTCGCAGTCACAAAACGCAGCAGAGATTGTCCGCGGTCTTCAGACACTGTTTGCGATTCTGGAGGCTATGAAGTTGGATGTCGCCAACCACCAGATTCGAGCGTTCCGCGTCCTTCTCATCGAGGACACCATCCCCTTTCTCCAGGATTACTTCAGAAGCAAGATTGACAAGGGTGACATCCAAGTCGAGTCTTCTCGACTCTGGTATCTGGACCTCAGGGAACGCGAGCTGGGCAGAATGGAGGACTTTGCGCAAACTGATAGCTTCTGGCCGCTTTCGCTACTCCTTCAAGGTTTGAGTGAATTCTTGCTGCATTTCCATAACCCAGGCGGATTTCCAGACACATTTGACTTCGATGCGGAACGCCTGTGGCAACTGCGAGCTGGATTACAAAACGCCATCAATCTTGAGATTTGCTGGTTGATTTTCGAAACTTATATCCATTCCCGAGGGCGCTATCTTCCTGCTCCAACGCAGACACGTGCCACCTTTTGGTCACGTATCGGGACTCTGATGGAAGAGACTGAAGATTGCATCCGGGGATCTCCCCGGTGGCTGACAAATGTGCGCTACATCGCTTTGGAGATCGCACGGCTTGCCACGGAATATTGTGGTGATGCTACCTTCTCTGACGATATCATCGTTTTTATTGAGGCATCGTTAGAATGCCAATTGTCAAGCGAGCAGGGCTTATTTCAACGGTATCAACGTACTCTACGGGAGCAGCTGCTTGAAGCGACATTCAATACGGCTAAGCGATACCTCAACATGTCGCCGCTTGCCATCTGCGAGTCTCAGCGATCCTGTGCTCAAACACCTAACCAGCACTATGATGTAGAGCGAATTGCGATGCGCTTAGCGCATATCGGCGTGTTGCACTGGAGAGTATGGGCGCCCATGCTCTATGTACGCGAAAGCGTGCCATCGTCCGAAGAGTCGATTTTCCCGTCTGAAGCCGAGATAGCACACGAACGCCTTCCGTTTTAGTCCGTGACGACCATTGCATTTCAAGGGTAAATTATCTGCCAACATTCATCTTCTTATCATTGCAGTTTAGCGTCTTGCATGGCAATTGCAGGTCTGGCGTCTGGGCATAGATTATGTTGGTGGCGTCATTTCGGGCACTGCTATTGGGATAGAAAGCGTTCTTGAGTTATACTTATGTATGATATTAATACGTACTGCTAGGGCTATTATAATATCTTTTGTGTCTTTGGTAACCATAGACTTGTCTATGTTTCCGCTCTGACATTACCCTGTTACATAGTCTACCTTAGGTAGGTATTCTAATTATGCAACTAACTTATGTAATCACTCCTGCACAGATCAAAACATTCGGCTCGCCATCCCAGCATCGACAAGGTCTACGCTCTAATCGAATCCAAGGGTCGCCAGGGCTTGGGGCTGAAAAGCAAATGCGTCGCACCCTCCGCCTTTTGGGAGGATCTAGAAGCAAATCGCCATCTCACATATCCGATGACTACGCTTCATCAACATCCCCATTCCCATGGCTTTCAACCCTCAAGGCCGAGCAGCTGCGGCATATAGCTCAGAGGACAGGTCTTCCAGCCTCGGGCACTAAATCTTTTCTTCTGGAGGGACTAGAGCGGGGGCTCGCGCTCTCTCGAGAGCAACATGGAAAAGGATCATATCCGGGCACTGGAGAAGCCAACAACGACGTGCAAAGAAAGGACAAGCGACTAAAGGTCCTCAGCATTGACATGGGAATCCGAAATCTGGCATTTGCGGTCTTTAACGCGCGTGAGGTTGGCGCTTCCACTAAAACGGGGTCTTTGATTGGGATGTTGGAGGGCAAGGGCAGACCCCAGTCCAGACGAAAAGCAGGGGATGGCGATATCCAAGTCAGCCTGGAGGCCTGGCGGCGTGTTTCTCTCCCTCTAGACAGGGGTCTCTCGGTGGAGGAGTTCAAATGGTACCTTGATAGTGCTCAGTCTGCTTTCCCTGCAAGTGCAGATTCAGTCTCAGGCTCAGACTCAGACTCAACCTCCTCGCCCGAGCCGAGGGAAGATAACAACATCCTAGTCCCCTCGCCGACCGGCAAGAAACCCAACGCCGAGAAGGAGAAAGCCCCCTTCTCTCTCCCCGTCCACGCAACCCACGCACACAGCGTCATATCCGCCCTCCTGGCAAAGTATGAGCCTACCCACGTGCTCATCGAGCGCCAGCGGTTCCGGTCTACAAGCGGCTCCGCGGTACAGGAGTGGAGTTTACGTGTTGGCGTATTCGAGGGGATGCTCTGGGCTGTGCTGCATTCGTTGAAGATGCAGGCCCAGGCCCAGGGGCAGCAAGAAGCGGCTCGAAAGATGCAGCAGCCGGAGGTTATTGCGGTTGATCCGGCGAGAGTAAAGAGGTTCTGGAGTCCTCCCTCCGCTTCTTCTGCTTCTGCTTCTGGCTCTGGCTCTGACGATGGGGCTGTGGAGAAGAAGAAGGGGGCCAGCAACCGCGAGGGCAAGAAACTCAAAATCGATCTCGTCGGCTTCTGGCTCGAGCAGAACCTCATTTCGGTCTCTACCCGTGAGGATGCCAAAACGCTTCAGCCGTGGGTTGATGCGTTCGTGACGAAGTGGAAGAAGATGCCAAAGCCTAGGACACAGTCTGAGACCAAGACGACGACTATGTCAGCGGATTCCGACACAGAAGCAAATGCAGATGCAGCTGAAATCGATATCACCAAACTCGACGACATGGCTGATTGCCTCGTGCAGGGCGTGACGTGGCTTGAGTGGGAGGAAATGAAGGGGCGGGTGGTGCGGGATGGTATTGAAGCTCTTGTTGATGTTGACGTTTCTGCTTGATCGAGTTGGCGAGGAACTGCATTGTCCTGGTGTGTTTGCGAGTTGTTTCTCATGCATTGTGATACCCCTGGCGTAGCACGCTGCTGCTGAGTTACCCCATGCAGTGCTGGTTGGGATGGTGTTGTGATACCAGTATATACGGAAGATATCTATCACTATTAGAAGCATGAAACACTATTAGAAGCATGGAAGATTGCTTAGATGAGCGCACCATTTATGGGGGTTTCCTAGTAGTGCGATTGGATCTACATTGTACACTCCTCATATATTTATCACGTGTATGTAGTCAGATATTGACGGATATGATTGACAGTCATCAAGCGTGAAAGTTGGCTTTTAACTTAACATACATACAGAGAAGTATAAAAAAAGAGTTGTTCAAGTGTAGGATCAGCGATCCTACCAGAAGAAGTGAAGATAACCACAAAGAACACAAGACGATAAGAAAGCAAATCTAAATGATGCTGAAAACAGTCAAGAAATAGTACCTGTGCCAGTTTCCCTGAAACCTTAGCCCGGGCCAGTCTTGTTCATTGAACCTTAAGGGCTTAAACGTTGCGGCGGCGCCAGTGGGTAGGGTAAGGCTGGCGGCTGGCAGTCACGAAACCAGAAGGCTTGGGGCTCGGGGTGGGGAAAGTGCTAGGAT